>LKNJ01001653.1:48315-98861 GCA_002120245.1 Maccullochella peelii
TTTTTTTTTTTTTTTTTTTTTTTTTAATGAGGTCACAATTGAGGCCACGCCCTTTATGATTGTAATGAAATATGAATGTCAGTCAACCGCAGGGCTCCAGGTCACTCCTAATTTCAACTTGGTCAGCTCAGGAAATGATTCAGAGTTTATCTCCACAGCTGACTCATGTTCAAATGGGTTTAACTCCCACCAAACTCGGAGGAGTGTTCAGATATCAAGCCTCTTCCAGATTTGAACTCATTCTAATGCCATGATATTAGGAATTCTATTTCTTTTAGGAGTTTTCAAGCTGTCTTTTTTTTTTCCATCTAGATTTTAACTGAAAACAGCCCCATACTTGTACATAATTTACATCACTCTAACTAAAACATTACACTAACACTCCCATATGTAATTACTTTCATTAGAAGGAGCACAATCAAATTTAATTTATTGATAGTAGACATCATTAAAAGTACATGCTGAATTTTCAGGAAGGGTGATTATGTCAATGTTGATTGCTTGAACACTCATGCACTATTTGCACCAAAAGCAGAGTCCTTAAAAATACTGAACCAAATGAGAGATCAGGCCAGAATGATGATATGGCCTTGATATTGGAGTACGGGAACTATATTTGAACTCTAGAGAAGCTCTTTCAGGTCTCAAAGCCCCCGGGATAAGCAGTCTGTAAGGGACTTAAAGTAGCAGATATTTTAAATTGACCAGTCACTGAAATTGTCGGCTGTTTGTGCATCATCATTGTCATTTCAGGTCTTCTTTCATTCCAAAGCATCACAAGTGCCGCACTATTAGTTAGGTGCCATTATGTTCTTCATTTATTTACTTTGTGACAGGAGGGGGTGCTTTTTGTTTGGCTATTCTGTCTGTGCTTAAATTCCATGGGTTTATTGTGTGTGTTTGGATCATGCAATCTTTTGTCTCACTGCAGTTTGACAGCAGAACATGACACTGTGCCAACCCACAAGACCCATTATTTTGCTATTATAGTCAACTTTAAAAAAGTGCCTCACTGGTAGGTATTCCAAAAAAAACGAATCAACTTTACCTACAATATGTGGTGGAACCGAAATCTGTCCTTTGCATTTTCCCAGCTCACATGTATATCCTCAATCATCCCCTGCAGACCGATGACAAACCTCTTTGTGTGACGAATCAATATAGGGCCAAAACCAAGACTGGGTCAGTCATCCTTCCTTTCACATTACCTCTAGTCGCGTATACGTATAGACTCCTTGGTTGTGCAGATCAAACTAACATTGAGGTCGCTTTTTAATTCAATTCCATCTTGATTTAATGGCTTCATTTCATTCCATATCACTTAAATGTGGGATCCATGACAAGTAATCAGTTGTGGGTACCCGAATGTTGAACAAAAATTCATGAATTTTTCCAACAACAAATACAGTTGCATCTTTTATGCTTCTATCACCAAGGGAAACCAGTTGTCCCTGTTTCACATCCCTTGACCCCTGGAGCTTTGCCCCAGTGGAGCATTTTGAACGCCCCAGAGGATTAAAATGCGTCTCCATCTCTGGAGCGTTAGACTAGAGGAAGACTTGGAGTCCAACTTTATATGTCCTTTATGTCTCCTATCCATCTCCACTCACTGCTGTCCACTTATTGCTTCCTTCTCCTCTTTCACTTTGTCCTTGGACCATTTTGTCCCCAGTGGTCACAGCCCACTCCCTTTTGTACATAATGTAAGGTTATTTATATTTCATTCTTGTCTGCTGCCTTGCTTATTTTTTTTTCTTCTTCCTCCTTCTTTATTTTTTTTTCTTTTTAAAATATGTATATTGAACTGTATCGGGACCATTTTGAAATGTTTTGTTTGGCCATTTTTAATTTGGTATAATTGTCTTAAGCAATTCCTATTTTTTAATTTGCCTTTGTTTCTAGTGTTTTGTTATTCAACATTTGAATATATGTATATATAATTATATATATGATAAAATTATATATAATTATATAATGCCAAATGGCCTTTATAAACAAGATACTGTTCAAACCTAATAAAGTGCTTGAGATTTTATCATTTGTCTGTATTATGTCTTTAAACGTAATGTTAAACACAAGTGCACATACGTCACATGTGTCAGACAACTTGAATGCATTCGTGCATTGTTTTTGCTTATTTCAAATCAGGACAACCTGATGCTCATTACAGCTCACTTCTCAATGAAGACTAATGGTATAGTGGTGCAAAATAATTGCCAATCGTTCATGTGCCTTATAGGTCAGGCAGTCCTCCTGGGTGTTGCTCTTGAACCCTTCACCCCGATCAAATATTAATGCGCTTTTTGCACCAACAAATAATTAATTGGGAAATAATTTCCCACTGTTGAAATGTTTGTGTTCGACATTAACCATGGCCCTATGGCCCGTGGCCACAAAAAGTTACTTTGTGGCCACCAAATTTTATCCCTATACTGCGAACCTTTGCCAAAGCAACGTTACATTTCCACAAACATCCCGATTCCTTCGCATCTTTCAGTTCAACATTCTATGATTCTATCTGCGTGAGGAAGCGAGACTGTGAACTAAGAGACTGTGAGAGAACATATGTACCATATGTTTACAAAGAACTTGAGTTTTAATGTAAATGAATTACTATAAAAATATCTTTTCATTCTGTTAATGTCTTTTCATTTATTGAAGTGTCACAGTTAAGGAAGACTGTGTTAAGTTGCTTTCCTTAACTGTCCTTTTTCCAATCCTTTTCTGGATTGTTTTTACATAACTTTACATTTTTGTGACAAACTTTTGGGGCTGGGTGGCCCGTGAGGCCAGTGCTTAAAAATATTAGCATCTATCCCTGGACAGTAATACGTGGAATACATTTTAAGAACATTTTGTTTACCTTATCGCATCGCTATTGAATGAACCTGGTATTACTCAGTTTGGTGGGCTTACAGTTTCTTTGGGTTTTGTAAGAATTTTGTAAAAAATTCCTAATTATAGATTATAAGATATCCAGTATTATGATGACATCATCAGGGTTATTTATCTCAGCTCCAGTGATTTTGGAGTTTCACTCATGCTAGAAGTCTGGATATCTCTGCATCTGCTGCTTCAATTTTAACCATTCTTTTTTTTCCTGTCTCCTGTGATTCCCTAAACTTTATGAAAGTGCAGTGGTAAATCGCTGTAGTACCCCTTTAAGATGGAATGATTGTGGATCAGGAAAGACATTGATACACTGGTTTCTTTCATGCATTAATACACTATTTAGTGACAAACCTGTAGAAGTCTGTGTTGAGCAAATCAAAAGAGGGTTAATTCAACATGCATACCAGAAGCAAGAGGTTCGCAATGTGTTTTTGTATTTCAGCAACATAAAATCAGTCAAGTTGAATTAATGCTGTCAAGACTCTGGACAAAATAAAAGGTGACAGGGTGGTCAGACCTCTGAAATAAATGAACCTACATGAGCTGCACTATTAACATGATTTGTGTATAAATGAATTGGCAGATAACAATATAGCTCATTTGTAAATGTTCATTCACAGACTTCTGAGAAGGTGAGGAGGTTGCTTCAGATTGACAGGTGAGCCTGGTAACAGGGATCATGTCTCATCAGTGACACATCTTGGTGTCCTCTTGCTTCAACCAATCCCTTGCACCAAACATTCCTGTGTCACAACGCTCAAGCTGAGTCAACAGCACGCCGCGCTGTCAGTCACTTCCTGAGAAAGAACTGTTTCCATATCTAAAACTGAAAAGCAAATACCTTTCGTCCTCTAATTGAGAGGGACGTCACCCGTGGCCTGGCCAGGAATCCACAATGTTTGTTCCCCTTGTCATCAGATGCCCTCTGACTGAAGGGTCATCCCGGTTAGAGGGAGGATGGGTGATGGGTCACTGTGGTCAAAACAGGTGATAAAAGAGAGGAAATGGGAACTCTCGAGTTTTACCTTCTGACAAGGCCCCACTGTTGTTTCATCTGATAAACACGGTTAAATACTATTAGTCAAAGATAATTAGTGGCAGGGCCCATACTATAGAAGCCAGACCCTATAGAACCCAATGATACATTTAAGATACAATATAAAGCTTCTCCAAAACTCTTTTCATGAAACAAATTATCTCTATAGAATACATGCAGTGAGGAGCACTTTTGAGACATTTTCCATTTTTAAGATGTTTTCTTAAGTCTGCGTGCTGCACTGTACTGTAAAAAGTATACATGAATGATACTGTTGGTCATGAATCTGTTAACTGAATGACTTAAATGTGTTATTCAGCCAGAGGGACAGTATTTGGAAGTGGATATCATGGGTGATGCATGTGAGCAGATGAGCATCCCAGGGGTGTCGGTGCTGTTTGCAGGCGATAATTGAAATTGGCCATGTCTTCCGGACCTCTTGAGTGTTCATTTCACCGCTGGGAAGAGAGGGACCAAAGGGGTCAGTGATGGACGGGGCAATTATGGAATGATAATGGCAATGTGCGTTGGGGGGGGGGCTTTTAAATTGGTACATATATTGAGGAGGAGGATGAAGTTGAGGAGAATCTCTACAGTAATACACTTGTGAGACTGTGAGATACCTTTCGCAACGGACCAACTGCAGGGCAGTGATCTTTTGGCGGTACGTTGAGGGACACCTGTAGTGGTAAAGTTGTGAGAGTTAAGACTAAGGTAAGGATGCTTACTCACACTTCTACATGGCTTTACTGTACTCTGTCTAAAACATACATACATAATATTACAGTGAATGTTGTTGGAGTCCCAGCTTTAATAGGAAGTGATTATTATATGATTATATTATTATATTGATGGCAAGCAAGCATTTTACATTGTTACTAACAGTCAAATGAGGAAAAAAATGGAAAGCTTTTTTAGCAAAACTCATAGCATTATTGTGTCTTAGCCTGCTGTCTTGATGTCATTGCAAAATATTAGAGCATTCTGGTGACAACCACCTCTACTTTATATACAGTATGGTATAGCCTATTGAGTTTTTAATGCAGGAAAAGTAAAAATCAAGGATGACTTTTCAAATTTAGATCAAACTTCCTGCTACACAAAAACTATTCCAAATGTCAACTGAGGGAAAGTATCATTTACATAAATGTATATGAGTATTTAAACACTTTGCAATTTGTTTAGATGTTCTCAATCAGATACCAAACTATCAAAGATAGTCGGAGCTAATTGAGCGTCCATCTTTGCCTTTAGGTGAGAACATCATGTGTGTATCTCGGCTTGTTTTGCTGCTTGGGCTGCTTCTATGTGTGGGGGCTCAGCTGTCCAATGCCCAGCACTGGTCCCATGGTTGGTACCCCGGAGGCAAGAGGGAGTTGGACTCTTTCGGCACATCAGAGGTCGGGATCAGTGTTGTGTGTGCGTGCGTGTGTGCCAGTGTGCATAGTTTTCTGATTCACTGAGCATTTCCTGTTGAGAATGAAGATATTCTTTACCTCTTAACTCTTCTCTCATACTCCCAATCTCTCTGTTTCTCAGATTTCAGAGGAGATTAAACTGTGTGAGGCAGGAGAATGCAGCTACTTGAGACCCCAGAGGAGGAATATTCTGAGAAACATTCTTGTAAGTGAACTAAAGGTAGCCTATCCAGTGCTGCATGGATGCAGGTTGTGTAAACCCTGATACAAACAAAAGGCATTTGAGCTACCTAATGTCCCACTGTAATCAAAAAGATTTATTAACCAGTTATGTTAATGAGGTCTTTAGCTGATCAATAGTTAATGCCTTATTTAACAAATAAAAATTTGATTAACACATGTAGTAGACAAATTTGCAACAAGGTAATCTAATCAGATCATCTACTCTACACATTTGTTTTTTCACCTTTACAAGAATGTGTCTGCACACAAACAAATGCACAGACGCCACCCTGTTGACATAATGTCCCACATATCTACACGCTGGACCTAACAACAAAACGTTGTACTATAGCTGCATATTAAGTGTAGAGTATGGTGTGTCTGACTCTCATGTTATACTGTCACTCTTCACAGCTGGATGCCTTAGCCAGAGAGCTCCAGAAGAGAAAGTGACAGCGTTCCACCCTACACTGCTTTTCTACCTAGTGACCCTCTTCTTCAGTGTCTTCTTCCCCGTCTTGATGTGAAACGACTTTATGTTGATCCTCTGATGGTGTCTATTTGTTATATTTGTCAGTAAATTAGTTTTCCAGCATTACATTGATTTTCCCTGTGGCAAACAAATGCTGAAGTTATAATGTCCCACAATAAAGTATCTATTTTGATATTAACTTTTTTTTTCATTTTTGGTGTCCAAAACTGTCTATGGCCTAAAGTGTGAATAGTAAATGTCCTTAGATGTTGTAGAAGTAGCAAAAAATAATAAAATTCATGATGGCTTAATTCCATTTAGCTGTTTCGGTTTCAGCGTCCTGGTATTGTGCATGCTGGCTCCCTGTCATGGCTTACTGGGACACTTATAGAACAAATAAACAAGACCTATTGACAAAAACTCATTGGAAGAAAAATTATTTATTTTAGTTTTAATTTTAAATGTATTTGTCTTTTATCAAATATATTTTGATGTTTTTCCAGTTTGGTTTTGGGGAGGCCACAGTTCAACAAGAATGGGTTAAAGAAATCTTTAAAATTGACACTGTATTCACCTATTTGAAAATATGAAACCCTGTTCAGGAAAACAGGTTTGATTGCATGAAATGAAAACTATCTGAAATACATAGAGTAGGCCACTAAATTTGAAGGCAGAGTCTGATTTAGGCCAATTGTCATTTTACTAAATTAAGAGGGTACTCTGTTTAACTTTATACAGGATTCGTCCTTCAAAGCAAACGCCATTAGTACTAGGACGCAACTGCGCATGCACTAGACAACTAGGGAAAAAGATGGACGACAGAAGTGTCTGTACTCCGCTACTGGCGGAGTCAGACGCTCAAAATAACATTTCCAGTACCCCTAACGCGGCTTCTGTCACAGATGCTGACAAAGTAATAAACACTAAAATAGATAGTACCCAGGTTGAAGGTGAGTTTTGATTAGAACGTGAAAATTCAGCCGTATGGCGTCCTACCAGCCGAGCCAACGTTAGCTTTTTAGCTAACTGGCTAGCCAGCTCAACAATCGAGTGAACTAGCTCTTTTGCTAAATACGCTAATGTCAACTGTAGCGTTAGGTGTAACGTTAGGAGTTGCTCAATATTTAATACCGGTCCGTGCGTACATGACTCGTAAAAGGTATCGCCCTCCAAAACACCCTTTTAATCCTTAGTGAAACCATACAAAGTTAAGTGGTTGCTCGTTTTCCCAGGTCCGGAAGTGGTTGGCCAGTTGCTAGGTTAGTTGTCTTGCGAGCTAGTATCTTCAAACTCAGTCCCCAACCCAAAACAGCCTATTGATCATTTAAATTGGCAACATACCAGTGGTTACGGTGAGCTGGTTGGGAAGCTAAGATGTTTCGGTAGCAGAAGCCACCAAATAACTTAATACCATTTAGTGGGTGACATTAATTGTATCCTCTTCTGTGGCAATAGATGGTAACTTAGTCAATACTTACTGAATCAGTCAAAGAAACTTACTGCAATGCAATGGATCAAAACACTAGCTAGTGGCAAAAATGTACAGTCTAAAGATATAACGTTAGTGTTCTCAGGTTGGTTGTGAGTTGGAAGGATCTCAGACCTCTCCAGCGGAAGTGGCATTCAGCCTGACGTTAAATATGTCCATCTGTCTGTCACTGGGTGGCCTCGCTCACCAGTAGAATAAAAAATGCTCTCAAGATAAGGGCGGTATAATAGAAAATATTTTCTCCTATTCAAACATTGTACACATACTGTTTTTTAGATACAGTTCCTACAAACTCTGTTCTCTTGTTAACTGCTACTGTGATTATCATTTGGTAAGTACACTATTTGAAATGTATCAGCAGACATGGATATTTCGGGCAGCATCTATCTGTATATATTATTTTGCTCATGGCAGTCCTTAGTTCTTTTGAGCTGTAGACATTATTTAACATAAAGTAGATACAGTGGGAAATGCTGTATTTGAGTGTATAATTGTCTCATTGCATTATATTGGAGTTAAGTAAGTTAGTATGTGAAAACTCTGCCAGCACACTATGTACACTGTCAGTATTGATATAATAATAATTATTATTATTTTGTTAACCTCAGTTTTGCACTTGATAGGGCTGCAATGGGAATTTTCAGTATTGATTAATATGTTATTTTTTGAAAATTTCGTCAATGATTTATCAGTGACAATTATCAACACAAATATTGAATTCACACATATTTTTACTCAATAAATTAATATGATAAGGTAATTTAAAATCAGTATTTTCTTGCCGACTGTCTAATTGAGTAATCAACTGATCCTTTCAGCTCTAGCTACAAATTTTTACTCTCAGTCACCACCAGTCATAAAAGCATATTTATCAGTCATGTCCTATGAATAGCTCAATAAAGCATATTGGATCAAACCATACAACGAACCATGTAATTGTTAAATTATGTAGACATTGATTAATTATTGGCAGCAAGGATGTAAACAAATAGATTTTCAAAGTGATACCTCAGTTCCTATTTATTGATGTCATTTTAATAGAATGTCTAAAAATGAAACTCAAATGACTTAAATTTTGCAAAAATAGCTACACTCATAACCAATTTTTGAGTGCTAAATAATCGTGTTTCAAGTGGAAATAAGCAGATCGCGATATACTTTATTGATGCTGTCAGGGCAAAGTGGCTGACCCCTTCCTCCAATCAAAGGTTGCATGAATGCAGAAGTGCAGGGGAAAATGAACAAGCATCAGACATTGAACAAACAGAATGAATGCAGTCAAGCATGAATCCATGATTTTTTCACATGGTGTTTAGAGGCATTTCTGTTTAGCACTGTAAGAGGTCAGTGTTGAGTGGGAATAAGTAAAGTAGCAATTTTTACAGCAATTTAGGCATTTTGTGAAATGTAATGATGGAAGGAACTCCTAGTTTACCGCTATTCCAAAGAATGCTTTTGGTAATTAATATATATATATATATATATATATATAATGTTATACAACATGTTTTTTAAATACGGGGTCAGTAAGATTTATAAATTTCCTCTAACATGGGCTACCGCATTTTCCATTGTACAGGAAGTTGTTGCAGTACGTATTGAAGGAAAAGCTATTTTTCTCACTGTTGTGCTGTGCAGACTTCCTGTCCTATAAAAACAATGATTTTGAGTGTTTTGAGACCTTTTTCACATTCAGACAATGAAAATTGTCCAAATCACTTAACAGATTCATTTTGCAGCTTCTAATTTTCCCAAAACTAATTTGTCCAGAAAAAAAATGTTCTCCATATTTATCAAAACCAAACAATGTGGCGGCACAAGAGCAACAGTCTGATTTTTTTAAAGTAAAGCGCTTGCACAGAACTTTAGTTATATATTATCTAATATAGATGTGTATGTATATATTGAAGACTGTAAAAGTGAAATATGTTTGAAGTTTTAACATTTTCTGTGCGGAGAAAATGTAAGTTGCTTTGGACAAAAGTATCTCCCAAATGAATGCAATATGCTGATTTAATAGCCCCTTATTTGTTCACCATGCTTAAATAATCTTCCACTGTGGCATAATTGTAGCGGTGACGGTATATTTTGCCACACAGGAGACAAGAGTGAAGAGGAGCTACTAAAGGGTCTCCTCACTGACGACTACTGCCATGTGTGTGAGGCTGTGCTGCTCTTTGAATCTCAGCGGCTGTCCCACTATGAGGTGTGTGTGCTACTTTCCAGGGACTAATCATGGAACTGCGGTGCCGTTTTATTTACCCCACAAGGTCGGAGCCTTTATTATAATGTCTCCTGTGTTGCCCAACTGCAGGGAAAGAAACATGCTCAGAAACTCAGGGTGTACCTGCAGGCCAAGAGAGCTGAGAAGATGAACAAAGAGTCCACAGGACCCCAGGTTAGTGCTCATTTTACTTTTTACACATTTAGGTGCAATCTTAACCTGTAATGTCAATGAACAATGAGTGTAACAAGAAGAATGAACATAAACCATAACGGTAAGAGTCTAAGGGTCATAGCTTTAGTGCCCTAATGATATACTTCTCACTAGAATATGATCACATAACAGAGAGGTGTTAGAGTGTAGTGAAGGGATGCAAGTCCCAAACCTAAGTGCCAGCACGAACATTTTGAACTCAGTACAAGCAGCCATAAGTCACAGTGGAGAGTATATTAAATAGATGTGGTAGAACTTGAGATGGTCTAAGACATCTTTCCTATCTTCTTCTTTATTCATTGTTTTCAGTTTACATACTATGTCAGGAAGCGAATTGACAAGCCAGTCTCATGCCTGTTTGTTTGCAGCAGGCCATGACTACTGATAAGGACCATTTCTGCGAGCTGTGTAACATGGTGTTTAGTTCCCACGTGGTGGCAAGATCACACTATGAAGGCAAAGTCCATGCAAAAAATCTTCGTAAACAAGGACTTCAGTCCCCAGGCAAGTGTGGGTTGTGTGATGGAAAGGTATTATAGTGGTCTGAATTTTAATATTTACAGATTAACAGTAAACTTTGTTGACTGTATGATTCTAGAGTTCAGAAGGTCAAACACCAGTGAACTTAAATCGATCATTTCTCGTTGCAGTTACAGACAGGTACACAGAGGTGCATACTCTACCATGTCTGACTCGGGATTCTGCTAATGCTGACCAGCAATCAGTCCCAGAGGGTGGTATGGAGCATCTTCTGGACCCAACAGCCACCACAACTACCCCCAACACAGAGGTTGATCTGAAGGACCCTGACAAGTACTGCACCCTGTGTGCTGCTTCCTTCAACAATCCCCAAATGGCTTTGCAGCACTACAATGGACGCAAACACCAGAGGAATCAGGCCAGACAGGACCTGCTCAAAGAGCTCGGAGACGATGTGCAACAAGGTAACACAGGGTCCTGCCTCTCAGCAAAGCAATATGATGCAAAGGGCAACAGACCCCGCAGGAATAATATTAAAATTGCACAATGCACATTGCAACATTGAGTGTATTTTAAGAGGCACTATTGATGTGAAAAAAAATATTTCTTGAGGGACATTTGTCCTTTGTTTGTTAGTCATTGTCCTTGAATCTATCTAAGATGCAAGGCAACAAATAAAATCAGTAGAAGCTGGCAACAGCATGACAGTCCGGTACTAACACACACAAAAAAAACGGTCATCTGCCTCGACCGGTTGGGTTGAGAGAGAGGGGAGGGAGAGAGAGAGCAGGAGGAAAGAGAACATACAGTAGTAACAAGCATTAATGGGATAAGAGTGCATACAGATGTAGAGGGAGAGGAGGAGAGAGGAGCTCAGTGCATCATAGGAAGTCTCCCAGCAGTCTAGACCTTTAGCAGCATAACTAAGGGGGGGCTCAGGGCTCACCTGAGTCAGCCCTACTATAAGCTTTATCAAAGAGGAAAGTCTTAAGCCTATTCTTAAATGTGAGGAGGGGGTCTGCCTCCTGTACACAAACTGGGAGCTGGTTCCACAGAAGAGGAGCTTGATAGCTGAAGGCTCTGGCTCCCATTTTACTGACTACTCTAGGAACCACAAGGAACCCTGCATTCTGGGAGCGCAGTGCTCTAGTGGGGTGATAGGGTACTATGCTCCTACATTAGCAGGTAGGTGTTAGCTTGATAACTTTCTGAAAATAAACTGGTGTTAACATGAGGAAGTTAGTTTAACTGTGGTTATGTTAACTAATACATTGCAGAGTTTCAATTAGTTAGCGACAGTTTGCATTTGTTTGCAAGTGTAACTCCACCCTCAAATTCAGCTAGAACTCTCTCTCCCAGCAAATTTTAAAAAATGCAGTGAGGGAAGTGAAGGAACATCAACTGTAGGAGGCCTCGTGGCTACGTAGTGTGTGGGTCAGGGGACATGGGGGAGACTGACTGACACTGATTAGAGTCTTTTTTTATATAAACTTCATGACGTAGACAGGTCCCAACCAGTTGACTCTATGTCAGCATTGGCCTCGCAGGTTCAGGGCTGATTTAAAACAGTAGATGGTGTGTTGAGCCATTTTCAACCCATGAAATGCAGATTTTCATACATTTTGTCAGAAATGTCAACGTTCATCACAGTACGGTCATATAATTTAGTTTACAGCTCAAAAACACGTTTCAGTGTGCAGTACCTCTTTAAACAGAATGTGTTAACCTTAGGTCTCATGCAATGTTTTCTTGATTTTTATTTTCAGTCGGAGGCTTTATAACATCTGTTTGGAGACCCCCAAATGCGAAAATAATATTAAAAGGCATATTATTATTTTGTCGCGAGTTAGAAACAAACTAGAATTAGAAGAAAGCAAAGGAAGCTGTCTATCTGAGCTTATAAGCCATTATTTTATCATTTGTGCCATCTTTCCCTCCTTTCCCACCTCACCCACTTTCTGTTGTCTACAGCCAACTCCCTGATGTGCCAGATGTGCAGTGTGCAATTTAACTCTGTGGAGATGTACCAGGCCCACATGCAGGGAAACAAACACCAGATTAGGTAAGATCAAGAATTTTCTGACAAACACACCATTGTGTCATCATTTATACTGCACTTACAATTGAATCTCTGTTACACTGCACTTCAACTTGCCTTTCTCTAGAACTTTGGCAACATTAAAGCTCCGTTAAGTGATTTTTTGATATACAGAATCAGATGAATATTATCACCTAACTTCTATGTAGCTTTTAGCTGCTTTTAGCTCAGCCCACACATTTATTGTGTCCCATGGCAGTCTTACTTACACAAAGGAGGTGGGTAGTGTGCACAACCGACCCCAGTTGGGTACAGGTGCATGCGAAAGAAAATGATAGGTAGTCCGCTCACTGAATATTAGGAGCTTCATGTGATAATGAATGTTTGTCTGACGAAGACCTTGAAGGTCGAAACGTTGCATCATGAAGCTGTTGTTTTTTTGTGTTATTTAGTATGCGAACTGCCTCTGCTTTTATCATACATACAACCCCATTGGATGATCATGTTGCTGTTTGTCTGCTGGATGCAAGTAGGGAATGGTTTGACATGTTAAGCTAACTTTAGGCACTTGATAAGATGATTGTATTACAAAACTATGTTTCCGTAAGTTTGTTTTTATGCTCTCTAGTAGTAACAAGACCACTTAATGGGGCTCTAGTGTGACATCAACATTTATTACCCAATTGAAAAGAACCGTAATTTCTGTTTACCTGTTTTCTTGAGCAGGGAGAAGAAGGTCACTGACCTGTGCAAATCCCAACAAAAAGTCTACAGCACATTTGCAGATGAGCTGTCAGATTACATTCAGGTTCAGAAGGCTCGTGGAATCACCCCCAAGACCAGTCAAGTCCTCCCTCCAGGTGACACACAACAGGAGGATGAGGAAGATGAAGAAGAAGAAGAGGAAGTATTTAACAAGGAGGGTATCGTAGAACTGAACAAACCTATGCCCAACTTCCCTCCCACCTCTAACCCTCCTCATCACTCCCGCCTTGGTTGTTACAAACCAGCTGAAGGGTGGCGTCCTCCATATCAGGGCCCTCCCCAGCCACCCCATGGCTGGGATTACAACTGCCCTCCTCCAACCCACCCGGGCTCAGGCTCTCCACTGTGCATCAGTCGGCCCATAAAGAGAAGGAGGCGCAGAAAGCAGTCAAGCTCCTCCTCATATATTACCTCATCATCTTACTCCTCCTCGTATTCCTCCTCCTATAGCAGTAGCACAAGTGACAGCGATGACGGTGAATACAGGCGCAGAGAAAAGAGGAGAATTAGAAGATCCAGGAGGGAGAGAGACAGGAGGACAAGAGATGAGGACTCAGACAAGGAGGAGAAGAGGAGGAAGAGACGGAGGAG
Source organism: Maccullochella peelii (assembly GCA_002120245.1). Taxonomy (NCBI): domain Eukaryota; kingdom Metazoa; phylum Chordata; class Actinopteri; order Centrarchiformes; family Percichthyidae; genus Maccullochella; species Maccullochella peelii. The sequence goes on from LKNJ01001653.1 coordinate 62,156, forward strand.
GGAAAGAGATAATGAGTCGGGGGACAGGAGAAGAGGGGAATCTGGAGAGTCAGAGGAAGAGAGGAGGCGAAAAAAGCAAAAAAATCATGGCAAGCGGAGAAGACGAGAAAAGAAATCCCGGGAGGAGGACTGTGAGGCAGAAGGAGGGGAAAGAGTGATGGACAATTTAATGCCAGAGGACATGACGGACAATAGAAAAGAGTCTGAAGTGCATTTTCAGGCTGAAATGAATGTTGAGCAAGGGGAAGGTGGACAGGATGAGCCAGCCAAACCCAAATACAGGAAAGAGAAGAAGAAAACAAAAGAGAAAGTAGACACTAGGACAGAGGAGGAGAAGCTGTGGGACGACTCCATCCTGGGCTGTTAAACTCAAACTCAAACTCTGTCTTTTGAACTGCTGACACGAAGGCAAAACATTGTATATTAAAATGAACTTTATAGCCTTAACTAAGCAGTTTTCACTATCTGCTCTGACAGCCCAAAAGTGGTGTTCTCCATAGCTGTGCTAGCTGGCTAGCCATGTTTGGTCATTTTGTGTTTGTAAGGAATGAATTCTCCTTATTTCAGTGTGTTTGGAGGGGTTTCTCACACGTATCCACAACTAAAATACTTTTATTTTTCACTCTGACACTTAATGTTGTCTTTGATTGAATTAATTTGCACATTGTTATTAATTGTTGGGTGTAATATTGAAGATCCCTTATTTTCTTGCCTATCATTTGAAACGATCAAGAAGTCCTCTTGACGTCTTCACACATCAATAAGCTTAATTATGTTTGATCATGTATCTGCTTCTTGCAAGGATTTGATAGATTGTGATCCTCTTAGCAACCTGTGGTTGGCGCTGTTGAGCTTCATTCAGAGCATCAGTAAAGCAAATAAAAGCCCACAGATGGTAGAAGCTTAGTCATTTCATTTCTTTCAAAGTTCTGTGTGCTCTCACTCAAAGGCACATAGGCTGAAAGAAGACTATTGGAGATGGGGAGAGGTTCGGTGCATGTCGGATATAATGGAGTGAAAAAATACAACAAATTCTGTGCCTGCACACACTGCAGAACATCAAACCTATTTAAAAAACGGGAGAGTGCTGCGACATTTCTTAGTCTACAGTGTGTTGTCTGCATGTGCATGTTTTATGGATGTATTTTCACATCCAAACAACACAAAGTGTTTGGGGTCAGACAGGTGCAAAAGTTCAAATGAGGACAGCTCTTTACAAACTTCAGAATTCATGTTCAGATGCAGTCTGTGATGAACTGAACAAAGGCAGTTTATGGTACTTAATGGTGACTGAAAAGAGACAAAGTAAAGTTGTTGCAATTAATTCCAATTTCCAACCGTCCTCTGGATTCTTAAGGATAGTCTAGCATAGTCTAAATACCCAACGAGCCTCTGTTTGATCTTTTTGGCACAGCATACATATTCCTACCTCCCACCACACCTTTGTTGTCCTTACACAACTCTGTTTTTGAGTTCTGTTTTCTTTAAGTATCAACTGGATGGTTTGTGGACAAAAGCAAAGCTTTATCAGTAAGTGCAACCCACATTTCTAGTTTAGGCAGCTTTATGAATTATGACAGTGGGCTGGTTTGGCTGTGTTAAAAACTAGATCTCTATAAAAATGCACTTGCAGACACTATGGACTGAGAATAAGCTGAAGTGGTGGTCTAATAATTACCAACTTCTCTTGATGCAGGTGCCATAAAAACCTGACCCAGAGTTTAAATATCCTTAAAAGAAAGCCCTATTTTTTTCCACATTACTCGTTTGTTGTTTGGCATTTTTAATGTACAGTACTGACTAACTTCTAAAGTTTGGCATTTGTTTGTGTGATTGCTGTACATCAGATGTTTGATTGCATGTGGATCCTGAGAGCAGAACATTATGTGGCTTGTTGAAACAGGAGAAAACTGGATTCAAGCCAAAGTAGTGTTTTAAATCAAAAACATGCATGAAACGGCTTGCCAGTGTGTTTTAAAGTTGCTGAAAAGACTTATATTACACTGTTCAATTATTATACTGTTCAAAGTGCCAGCATTGATAGTAAAAAGAAGTGACAGAACAGTTGATGTAGTCTGCTGCCTGTAGAGGCTATAAGATGAAACGCTTCCGAAGTGATGTCTCAACTTCAAATAGTGTTTGTTTAAAGCACTGCTAATGAGAACCAAACAGCCTCATAAATCTCCTAAAATACTAACAAAACCTTTAACAAAACTGGCTGATGAGAGGAGTAAAGAAATGAAATGAGAGGCAAACTTCTCAGCAGGCAGCTTTTGACTTAAAGTGTCGGAGCAGAGAGACCAACAAAGGCTTTACAGCTCAGCGATGTGTAAAGAGCAGCTCTGAAGCCCCCTGAGATCTCCTGTTTTCAAAGAATCCTGTGGTCTCGTTCCCTGCCTCGCTCGAGTCTTCGACCCCCCGTAGAGCTATAGGGTGCCCACATCCTCTCATTTTAAGACCCCCACCAGACTGTTCTACACCCTAACCTTTCGCACACCCACAAAACGACCCAGAGGCAAAACGATCCACAGACACCACTCAGATGATTTAAGTGCTCATCAGTTGTATCAAGGAAAGTTCCTTGAGTTCTGGGACATTTGAACAGTCAGTCCTCATTTCAGAATGGCCCCAAAATAAAATATAAATGCCAGTCGATAGGACATATTACCTTTAATGTGGAGTAAAGTACTTATAATTTGTTTTTTAAGGAAGATATCAACTGTAAGGAAATCTCAAGTACCACCTTTCCAATGCTTTGTACCTCCGTGTCATTGCTGCTCATAAATGGCAAAATCACTTGGAGAGTCTGTAGGCATGATATGGGGTGGATGAATAGACATCAGTGTATCTTATCAGCTTTAGTGTTTCAAATATCCATTGAATGCAACAAACCAAAACTTCTCATTGTGAACTTACTAAAAAAACAAAGTACTAGGAAAAGACTAGTTGATTAATCAATGGTTAGAATATTAATCAACAATTCTGATAATCTGTATTAGAGCAAAAATGTCGAACGTTCATTAGTTCCAGCTTTGGAAATATAAGAATTTGCCATTTTACTTTGTTATATCATCATAAATGAAGTACCTTTGGCTACTGGACTGATGTTTGGCAAAACAAACGGTTTGAAGATGTCACCTAAGGCCCTTGGAAATTGCGATGGCAGTTCTTCCACTATTTTCTGACATTTTATAAACTAAACGATTCACCAATTAATTGACAAATGAATCAATGCTTAAAATAATTGGAAGTTGCAGCCCTAATTGACTCATTTCATGTGTCTCTAAAACTGAACCTTTGCTGTCGTCTTTTTCACGGTCGTGTCTGTGACTGCCGGATAAAATTATAATTGCCGATCAGTCCGTCGCCCCTGCATTTTCACTTAGGTCAGAATGAAGAGAGTCTGCTACTTTTTACAGCTGGGGGTCTTCAATTAATTTGCGCAGAGATTATCTTTCATGTTTTTAGGAAATTAAGAAAATAAATGTTTCAGAAAGAAATGAGTTGGGGACAATTCATTGTCAACTGGAGAAATTAAGAGGGCAGTTTCTTTAAAATTCAAGTTGAACAGAAAAAAGTCACATTAAATATCAAAACATATTCAGTTTGTTAGAATAATTGAGAAATATATTCAGTCTGATGAAAGGACTGAGAATGAATGATTTCACTATTATACCATTCATTTTTTTTCTGATTGAATTGAATCAAATTCACCTCTTCACATATTAGATAGGTGAGAATATTCAGAATTTACATTCATTGTTTTGCAAAATTTCTTTGTCAGTTTCTCATGCACAAATCTCCCAGGGTTTTGTCGTTGCGCTTTCTTAATGTGTGTCTTGACACGCTTTGTACCCCGTACTTAAAGCAAACTTAAATAAGTAAGTCATATGAAAGAACTGAAGAAACTGTTTACACACACCAGTGAATATTTAACAATAATCTACAGCATTGTGGATTGGGGAACATTTGCTGATCCTTCATTTCAACTTAATACCTGAAGTTTAGGCTCCGTACAGTGGTATTCCCTTGCCGTGCTCTGCATTGAGGCATGAAGCTGCGTATGTAGGACTCTGCTGAGCTCTAGGTCATGCACCTGGGCAGAGACCACAGCACTGCAAACTGCTGCTCTGTGAATTTGTTTATTGCTTGATATGTGGTATCATGTCAGGTCTGATGAAATATCACCACATTTTTTCAGCTGTTTGTCATGATCCCTGTATGTGTGTCATGTATGTGGAGTCTTTCTCCTTTAGCAACCCGCATCTGTGAGGTGAAAACACAATAGTTGTTGGGTACATACTACATTTTTAAGTGAACGCAATCAAGAATGTCAGAATCAGATGATTAGCATTCTTTTTATGCTGTATATGGTTTTTGCCAGTTCTCTGTTATGTTTTATGCACATCTTAAATTGAGTCTTTTTTTTTCAGCAGTGTGTGTGTGTGCGTGTGTGTGTGTGCGCGCGCGCATGTGTGTGTGTGTGTTATGTTTAAATCCCTTGGCTGCTGTATGACCCACTCTGATAGGCCCTGTGTGTGTCACATTGGGGTGTTACCTTGCCGACTCAGGGCCCTGTCAGCTCAGTTCCTCCCATCATCTCTGACAGATAGATAGCAGGAAAAGAAAGTATCAGCACCGTCCCTCAGCTACCACTCAAGATACACCCGTGCGTACACACACTGGCGACCGGACAAAATGCTTCTGCTGCCACTGGCATGGACACTGTTCACAGTATCGCTGTGGACATCAGGTAAGACCACTACGTTTCTCTGCTTGTTTGTTGTTAGGCTCGGGCATTCTCAACATCATAACTCAGTCAGGGGCCTGTAGCGAGGGATGTGTTGTCTACTTTAACTGAAGCTTGTTTAACTTATCTTAAATAAATAACTTAACTTCTCTATATTCATCAAATACAGTCCTAACCATAGTTTGTGCTAAAAGGTGAAATTTGTCTTTAATAGTCCAACAGACGAGACAGGCGGTTTATGTAAAAGTTCAACGCCGTAGCCTTTGATTCATTTGTTCAGACTGTAATGGTCAAGCTGCCATGGAAGTTACTATAATTTCAGAATTTAATCTCAATTGTACAATTATCCTGGATTAAATTATTGGCACTGTTATGTAATTACATCAATACAATGTGTACAATCTGGATTAAAGGTACAGTGATGATAAATTATGAGGGTAACAATACACTACCTGTCTGTGCTCTGTGGTAGGTCTATATCAATGTAAATTTTAGATTTACATTTATTTTATGATTTTGTTTCATATTGCAGCTCCATCAGGGCATTGAAATGAATTGTATTTGTACTGTATAACGCAGCTCATTGGATAAAGAATAAATCGTGAACGTCACGCAGTCTGCGCATTTACATACAGAGAAGAACAAAATGATCATTCAAAAGACTTAAGTACCAGTGAGCCTTAACCTTTCCACGCTGGGAGCCTTTGAATTTCCGCTTATCTTTAGATATTTCATAAGACTAGTGATTGCAACAGGTGTATGTCAACATACCTGACTTGAAAACACACATATATAGGCATTGGAACTGATTCTAAAATTAGATGAAATAACTCTTCCAAAGAAGGCATCCCTTAAACATAACATAAATGCTAAATCAGTCTCCCCATATAGCAATTTCAAAATGTCACATTTAAAGCGTTTGAAATATGTTTCTTCATAGTTCAGCTTCATTTCCATTCTTGCGACACTTTTGGTGATAGTTGTAGTATTCTATACCATAAATGCCGGATATGTTTGTACTTTCTTTTACCTTGCTTGAGGCACGATTACTTGTATGTACTTTAACTTTACAATGAGTCTCAATTTTGTTAAATAGGAGAGACTGCACGTGCACTGTTGCTTAAGGCTTTTCCTCAGACCTCTCTAAACACCAAATAATGGACGAGTCGGCTTGAAACATCAAAACAAGACTGAGTAACCCTTTTGAGAAAATACACAATTCTTAGGAGTCTGGGTGTTTGGCCTTGACTTTGTCGTCGTGTTTTACAGCCTCAACTGTTAATGATATATGACCCTAGACTTCCATACTGGACTGAAGGAGTTGTTCAATGTAATACAAGCGTGTGTCTGTTGAAATCTCAAACGTCCCTCTATTTCCACTCCTAGGTTTGAGCCAGACCCTGCAACAAGAAACTCTCATTGTTCTTTATCCTGAGATAAACAGTACAGAGGCTATTGACTGTGACTGCGCTGACGGCTGTGACTCTGTCTACTGGTTCCGCAGTATTTCCATCTACAACCAAGTACAGTTCCTAGGCAAATGCAACAACGCTGACCGTGATAGCTATGGGGCTGATGTGGATAAAGCACGGTTCAAAATAAGCAAGAGGGGCAGTATGTCCTTCTCGCTGCGCATCAGCAATGTGACAGAAAAGGACGCAGGGATTTATGCATGCGTTCTTAAGGACAGGAAAAACACAGAAACGTGGAAGCCTGGGATTCTTCTTCGGCCAGGAGGTTTGTATGCTGAAATCTCAAGCACTTCATTTACAGCAGTTACATATCAAGTGTTAATAAACATCAAGCGGCTGTGAGAGTTTCAGTAGGCCTATGTCTGTCCGAGTAAACGATTTAAGGCGCCAAATTCCTGATCTGAACCAAACCTTGGCATTTAAGTCTGGTGCATTATGACACCTAACACAATATATTAAAATTTATTGTACAATGAAGACTGTGACTTCAAATAATGATGTGCCACTACATACCGTGTAACTGCAGCGCGCAAGTTTGAGTTCATCCAGGGAACGTCTTACCCCATTGTCTACTATCCTTTAAAAAAAGTCATTTATATTATAATGTATTATAATGTAAGTAATAATAGTTGAAAATGTCACTGAACAATATGCATTTATCCTTTTTCTCCAGTTATGACCAAAATCTTCTCTATCGAGCTTCTTACTATACTTACCACACTTTGTCTTGCTTACCTGGGTGTGGCAGTCTAGTACAACCACATAGAGTTAGTGGACACTCCAAACAACCTCAGTAGCACAGTACATCAGTACAGTGACTGTGGTTGCAACAGATACAACAATTATTATAGTTTCCATTAATTTTGGATTGTGTTTCAGTACCTCTTTTTGACTGGCTGGTGCTGCCTGTCTGCTATGGGGTTACTTTTGTGTCTTTATTATGCAATCAAACAGAATAACCAACCTATTCTGTTTGATTGCATAATAAAGACACACAAGTAACCCCATAGTCTACATGAATGATTTAATGTAGATTAAAATAAATAGTAAAAAGTTTCCAAATCATGGATTAAAAAAAATCACATAGTTACAGTAGTGTATCGTATCTATGTAGTCATCAATATGTGACTGAAAAAGAGAAAAATCTGAAGAAAAACTGTCCACTGGCCTATAGGACTGTACTGGAGAGTCACACGCAGACAAACAACATACATGACGTATTTGTAGAGAGAATTTGTTGTTGAGATCCTGGTCAGGATCATTTTTTATGCTGGATAAAGATGGGAAAGTAGAGACGGAGTGAAAATTGCTGGGTTCTCCTTTCTTTGCATTCTTGCTTCACAGCTGTTTAGTTATCACTTGTCTTTATGATTGTCTGGTCTTTGTCTGACAGTGACCCCTCCAACATTGCCTCCTAAGACAAAAGCCAAAACACCAGTCAAGTCAGTCTGTCGGTGCCCTAAGAAGTCTTCTTCACCGGGTAAGTTATTAAGGATTTTTCATTCAAGAAAAAAAGAGCACATGTTTGTGGCGGTGCATGATTTGTATGATGCTCTGCTGCTTACAAATCTGACTTTATATGTGTCTCACGATGTATAAGCACTCATATATGTATATGTATTGTAACCGGGTATAAATGTTGTGCGCTGTACCAGATTGCGACGGTGTAAATGCAATAGAAGAGGTAGTTTTGTACAGACAATGTAGTAACAGGTTGTACTGAAAGAAGTAACCATCTAATGAGTGATTATATCACCTGGCTACAATGCAACACGATATAAATACATTAAAATAAAACCATTCACTGAATGTTGTGTGTTTGCTCCAGGTGGCTGCGGCTCCCTGATTCTGTGGCCATTGGTTGGACTTATTACGGGCCTGGCTCTAGCTCTCATCTGCACACTGTACTACTTCAGCCGTGAGTGTAGCCCTCCAGTTTAATGCTCTAAATAATGTGAAGTCGGGTAGGGAAAAGCTCACCTTTTGCAGAGATTCATGCCAAGCGATTCAGCACATTATGCTCACGAATGGTTGTCAGAGTATTCAAACAGCTTGGAAATTTAAGTGTTTGAGTAAAAAAAAGAAAGAAAAGAAATTCTATCTCTGAAGTGTTTTCTTTTGTTTGAACACGTTCTTGCTTATAGGGCTACCCAAAAAATGTCGGCACCACTTTGTGAAGTAAGTAGATTACTACAAATGGTGAAAATAGCTGTTATTTTTCATTCCGATACTTTAATCTCTTTCTTCTGTTTTTTTCCCCATTAAAGAAGAGGTAGATTATCTAAAGCACCGCATCTACAGCTTATGTCTGACTCAAAGTAAGTACCTCACGTGTGTAATTTTATATATTTTTATATAAAACATTTGTTGTATGTGTGATATTTATCATCATACAAAATGTTTTCAGGTTGAAGTAAAACCTCTACAGTATGTGCTCAAATCAGAGCTTGTTTACGCTGTATGGATGTTAAAAGTCTTTCATACACACTAACGCTTGCTTCTGTGATTGCAGTGGCTGAAGTGCTTCACTCGAGCCGACGTCCAGTGGAGCATGAAGGACATGATTCACCCTGAAGATCTACTCTGCTTACAACATGTCATGCTTATTTACAGTGAAATGTGCACTCAGTCAGAGAAGAATTTTATGTCTCCAACAGCAGCGAACATGTAACATATTGCGATGTATTGACTGTTTTTTGTTATATATCCCAACTCCACCAAATTCAATTCTGAGCTCTGTGCTGTAACTTTTCATCTATAATAATTTTGATTTTGTCAACAGTCTTTATGCAGATGTCATCATCATTTATCCAGGTGCTTTTCCAACTCAGCAGGTTTGTGATCTGTAGCTTTGGTTTTTAGATTATTATTAAATCAGGACAAAACAGGGCAGTACTTTTTCTCAAAGCCCAAACCCAATCCGCTTATTTACACACAAGAAGCACCACAAAACAGCTGAATTGAAATACAGTATTTGCTCATTTGCTTTTTGCTCTCTTCTGTATTTATTTGTATTATTATTTTGTCTTTCACAGTATTTTTAAGCGACTTGCTTACACATCTATCTTGAAGAAAACAGCAATGTCAAATGTATTTTTCTGTGAGCATAACTCTGTTAAATCAATAAAAGTGTATATTTCCAATAATTTAATGTGGTGACTCTCTTTGTTTTATAGATAATAAAAGTTATTCACACATTCACGCATCTTTTTCTCAACACCTCAGTGCCTCCTGTACATATGTACAGTTACCCAGAGATAAACGACAGTAAGGGTTTTGGCACCTTGCTCAAGGGCACTTTTGCAGTAGCAGGAATAATATAACCTAGAGGCCAAACACTGTGTGTCTGTTTCAAAATGTTTGTAGTGTTGTGTCATACATCTAAAGGGGTTCTGTGTATGTGTACGGAGGAGAAAAGAAAGAGAGGTTTGAAATTGGGTGTTGTACATCCATTGTCAATATTGTGCTTGGCGGAAGTTGAGTAGGTGAGTGTCAGGGTTTGGTTTCTCCTGTTACCTTTGATGCGTAAACATACATCACATTCAGTTTCTATTGAACTGCCTCCAGTATGTGCCAACAAGTTTTAGTATTATAATCTTAAATTACAGGCTACAAAGCTGTTTCATAGCAAAGTTTGCATCTCTGTCTCTCTGTCTCTCTGTCTCACACGCACACAAGCAACACACATGCACACCTGTGCGATAGAGGAGTGTAAAGAAACGACTGAGTTGGTGGTTGTTCAGGTCTCAGGGAGCGTGCACGACCCTTTCCTGTGTGCTGGAGAGAGAGAAGAGACTTTGCCATGTTCACTGAGATGCTATCGCTTCGCTCAGCTTTGAGCTCTTCATCGAGTCTCTGAAACAAAAAGACCACAAAAATACCACAGACCCAACCACAAGCAGTGACAGAGATGCAGAGAGAGACAGAGGGAGAAAAAGAGCGTTACAGTTTTGAAATGAGAATACAATAAGAAAGACTTTAATGAAAGGCAGCTTCTTGTTGGAGTGTTTTATTGTATATGATACAATACAGCAGAAAAATACAGTTCCTTTACCAAATGCATTTAAACACAATGAATGATATTTTAAATATATACGTGTGTGTGTGTGTGTGTGTGTGTGTGTGTGTGTGTGTGTGTGTGTGTGTGTGTGTGTGTGTGTGTGTGTGTGGGTAGGGTGGGAGTGTTTATTAATTTTTTAAATAAATTATTATTATGGTAAAACAAATGGCAGTAAATGAACAAGTCTAGATTAATTAAAGACAATGAACACTGGTTAAGTTAAATTAACAAAATCAAACAAATGCTGTATCAACACATTTTCATTTGAAACTGTTATATACGCCTATATGTTGTGCACATATACAATCAAAGCAAAGTAGACCAAGATTACATTCAGCTGCCAGTTTAATAAGAAGCTACGCTCATTGGGTGGACACAGTGACTGAAACACCTCTCAGTATAAGGCAATACAGCTCACCAGCACCACAAAAGACCCTCCAAGAAGACATAAAGTTTAATCAACACCTCTCTAAAACTGTTTCAAGAAAACTGAATATTACAATCTTTATGAAGGGAGGATAGATCGCAGGGCTGTTGTATTAGACAGATGTAGTTTTAGCTAGGTGTACTTAATAAACTAGCAACTGCACGTACAGTAGATTGTTATCATTCTGTGTCAACGCTGGAGGAAATCATTTATTCACATTCATCACTTCCAGGAAACATGAAAGAAATCATACTGTGATGTGTGTCGTTTTTTGTTGTTACTACCTACAGTATGTTAACTAAGTTTTATTATAGTCAGATTAAATTTATATCATTTTAAAGCTTTAGAGACAAACACTTTGTACACATGTATATGTGTTTAAAAGTTTCAAATGTAGTAAATACACCCTACACTAATTTGATTAGTTGTCAGTTAGCTATAAATTGTATGTTAAAAAAAAGGCATAAGGGTTTCTCTGAAGGCATCTTGTAACTTTAACTTCTGTCGGTTCATCTCAGAGAAATATGAACAGAAAAGACAGAGGAGCACAATATGTGGCAGACGTTGAACCAAAGCATAATCGCATGTGACTACATTTTATGGCAAGCAGTTTTTATTTTCATTTCTGTTATATATTACAAAAGACACTTGTGAATTCATTACATCAAACACCATGCTGCTAATAGATGATTTACATGTGAAATGTGGCACTTAACGTTGAAAAAAATGCCCATTTCTTCTCTACTTTCTCTGCAAGAGATGCAGTTTATTAATTATAAATAATACATATTAAAGACATCATGCTGTTTATTAGTGATCAGTTCTGTAAAATGCAACAGTTTTACATTTAAAGCCATTACATTTAAATGATGCAACAAGAACACACACCAGCATATCAAATCAGTCACGAATGGTAAAAATGTCTGATTTTAAATACGTACATGTAAAGCAACAGTGTTGAATCGTACAAATGCCTTGACAGTAGCCTGTCTGTGGTGAAATCCTGCAGACGAATAATATGTCTGCTGGTGCTTTACAGGATCAACTGTCTTAAGCTACAGGCACAGGATACAGTAAGAGTCGTGTATTCATGAAGGCCAATTTTTCATACATGATCTAATTTAACCATTGAAGTCACAAACTGAACAAGAGAGAATCCACCCTATACACAGTAAATTCACATACGATGAAACAGTGAATTATTTGCTCTGAATAAGTTCACCTTGTTCACCTATTCCATGGCACATTTTGTACATTAAACATAAAATTTCCAATTAGACCTATTTGTTGCTCTGATTTCAACTCTCTTAGCAAAAGCCAAAAAGATACATTTAAATGTGGAAATTATTTTCCAAAGCCCACACACATACACAGTCCTGACAGGAAGTCTCAGAAACACATGACATGATGAGCATGTATTTGTGTACAGATAATTTATTTTCAATTCCTCAGTTTCGGAGCTCTCCATTTCTACTTACTCCTCTTGTTGCTCTTGGTATCCTTTTCACAACTTGACGTCCTCATGCCTGGAACTGCCAGCACAGCAACAGAGCAGTAACAGGTGAGCCAGAGGAACTGAAGAGAACTGATCAACAAGCAACTGGTATGTTGATTTACTGGTACTGATGGTGCTGCTATTCTCAGACATTCTCAGAATGTAAAGACGTCTCTTCTGATTGAATTTGAATGTCAAACTATGCAATGCTACTGTACAGGGTACTCTCTTTCTCACTGGCTTCCCCTGGTCACCCACTACATTCACACACACACACACACACACACACACAGGTTGGAGGGTTTCAGGTTGGAGACCCCCTGTGTGACTAAGATAGGGAAGCCCATGCAGGTGTGATTGTGAGTGACTCAACCCTGAAACAGAGGTATGGAAAGGTGAAGTGGGCCAACTGAGAGCGTTTTGACTGGGTCTCCCCTCTAACACAAAGCGTCAACAGAATCCCCTGATTACTGAAAACCTGAACCTGGTTTCCATCATGGTTTCATTTGAAATAAATGTCAAAGTAATTTACTATTTAAAAACAAAAACCAAAGTTAAGTGAGTAATTCGCATCTGTATTTTGAGGAAATCGTGTGACAGGGTAAAGAAAATACTCTACAGCACAGCTAAATGAGACACACTATTGTATTTAATTTGCCCTCTCTGTTTCTCTGTGTCTCTTTCCTCCCACCCATGGAACAGATAAATCGCCCACAATAGAGCAAAATGTCAGAACTTGTTGCCCATTACTAAATCGTTGCATTTACTTTCCATCACTGAACAGGAAATAGAACGGGCCCTGGGTTGCGCCATAGTCGCTGAAGCTCTCTCAGTTGTTCTGAAGGAAGTTTCACTTCCCTACAACTGCTTTCACATGAAGTGACAAGTGACATGATGCTTAATTGTTGCTACGGTAGAAGCTATGTCTTTTGTTGTTGTAACTTTGTTATTAATGGAAAATGTTGTTTTACAATCTGGATCATTTTCATTTTTGGTCATCATCCTTATTGCTTGTGCTACAATTTTACTTAACAGTCCAATACAGCGTTACACGGGCCACAAGCCATCAGACAGGTTTAAAACATGTCCAGTTATCTGAACCGAGTTATGTAATGCATTAATTTGGAAGTAAAAACAACCAAGTAGTAGCTCTCCGCAATCTTAAAGGGGACAGAGACTCAAAGTTTGGGGACTTACAAGAGACAGATTTTCAAAAACAATCGCCAAAATTGAAGCAGCTGAGCCCGAGCTATCCTGACTTTCAATCACAAATATAGGTCAAGCCGCCAAAACCCTGGATTCTGCTTTTCCCATAATGCAATTCAGTAGCGTCTTTTGTTAGACTCTCCATGCCTGGTACTTTCGAACTCCACACCTCAACGCAGGCTCTGTGCCAAAAAAGCTGTAGTCTCCAGATCCAATCCAAAAGGATTTCATTTCAAATAACCCTGATGACATCAACAGGGTTATTTGAAATCTTAAATCTATTTGAGGACCATTTTGCACTACGACTTCTCTCACTGTGAATAGCAAATCACTGAAAACACTTGAGACATTAAGCTGCTGCTTCTCTGCTCTCTGGGCTTAAACATCCAAGGATGTTGCACTTCTAACCACACCCCATCCACTTATGTCACAGCAGGTGATTTCCATTAGCTTTTTTTTTTCTTCAACTGCACGTCCAAGATAAAACACCTGCTGTGACATCACTGATTGGGGTGTGGCCAGTAATGCAACACCCTTTGAAGTTTCAGGCCTTGCAGAGCAGCAGCAGTTTTGTGACTCACGATTCAGTGATTTAGTGTTTAAACAATGACAGAGCTCTAAATCCTGCTTTTGCTGCCATCTAGCGGTTAAAATTGTCACCTTGCTGCAGTGATGTAATACTGCATGATAAGGCAGCGTTACACTGGGTGTCGGGTGTGGTTAGCCATGCAATACAGATGAAAATGTTTTAATTTAGCATGCCATTTGAGCTGATGCCTTAATTTGACAGGTTTATTTCAATGATGACTATTGGAGTGATATAATCAGCATAACTAGGCTCTTAACTATTTACTACTCAACACACTCTTGAACGTGAAAACATCCTTCTAGTGTCAAACTCTGCACATCCATCATTCTGTAGAGTGAAGCTCAAACATTCATCTGTGGGAACAAGAAGGGAAATGTATTTCTGAGTGGAGGGGAACTTTAACCCAGAACTATAGCAGGTAGAGGTCTGGACGGAAGAGAAAAGAGTGAGGTTAGAAACCACTTCAGGCTAAACAGGTGTAGATCACGTCCTCATGTCCTCTACCCCACTCTGCCTTTTGTCTTCTGTACTAGCAAACCAAACCACACACAACAAGCAAGCAGAGAGGGACGAACGTCACAGCAAATACCAGACAGAATATGAGATCAGTGCACGTTTTCACATGGACATTGTTTAGGACATATTGGTATTACTTTTGTGTAATAATGCTTACTTGTCTTTTTTTATTTTAAGATTATTTTTGGGGCATTTTGCCCATATTTTCTGAACAAAGGTCCCAGGTCAGATTGAAATCAGGGATGTTAAACTTAAGTGGTACGAGTCTCGCTAGACCCTTTGGCCAACGTGACGCTCCTCTACTTGTCTTTTAACTCTGTTCGGATCCGTTAAATTTAAAGCCACAAGAAGTAATTTCACCAGGAAGATTAACAAAAAGTCATTTTTTGGAATTCCAAAGGGATATTATCAATCACATCAAACACAGGAGGGAGGTAAAAGGTCAAATTCAACTACAGATCAGTGGCCGTGCAGCTGGCTGGGGTTCTTGCTCGAGGGCACTTCAGCGAGGCAGATTTTTGCCTGCATTGGGCATAAAGACGAGATTCACCGTCTGATTTGTGAAGAAACATGGTAGAGTTGTGTTTGCGTAAAGAGGGCTGCAACACAGACTTAATAACATGTGCTCAGCATGCAGTTTTTACACTTCCTGTGCCATCCCTGTCAGCCTACATAGTGTGCACTGCTGCGTTTGTGTGTCAGTATCTTGTGGATGAAGTCGTGCTGTTCGATGCTTCAAACCAGAGGCAGAGGTGTGATGTGCAGATCGGTGGGCTCCACTTCAAACATCTTGCAGACCACGACCGTGCTTGCAGGAGGTCTCTGCAACACTTGGCTGCAATGATCTCATTTGACACAGGCGAGAAGAAGGTTGCAGGTGGGGCGTGGTTTGATATCTCACTGAATTATCTCCCAGCAGGCTCCAACAAACACCACAAAGACATGTTTAGCAGCTATTGTTGTCTGCGAGATTAAAATGGACCAAAAGTGGATTCAGATTCTGGTGATTCTGGTGTTTTATCAAAGTAAGTCTATTCACTCCCATGTTGCTTGAAAGCGTTCTCTTGTCTGTTTCTTAGTCTTTTGCTTTTGGGTCGTGAATGATATTACTGCTCCCATTTTATTACATCTTTTAGAAATGACTTCAGGAGCTGCTCAAGGCGTAGTCCCAAGGGAGAAGCAGCAGGTTGACATCCAGTGTAAACCCAATGAGGTGGGCTCCATGGTCGTCTGGTTTCGAGTGCGAGACGCATCTGGGATGGAATTCATTGCATCTTTCAGCAACAACGGCGTCCCAAAGTCAACCTCCGCTGCTTCCATCTTCAGTTACACAAAGATTAAAGAAAATACCATAACACTGCTGTCATTCAACAAAACTCGTGACAGCGGCGTTTATAGCTGTGCCTCACTTAAAGGTAGTGAACTGAAATTCGGCCAAGTAACCCGACTGATCGGAGGTGAGTTTTGTTTCAAAAAAGTCGGTCTAATGTTGATCTGATGGACGCTTTTCAGTCATCTTTCCTCTCTCTTCAGAAAAAGCTGAAGTGAGAGCACTGCTGACCACCGCCATCAAACCAAGTCTGTGCACAACTGCCACGGCATGTGTTTGTAACAACATGAAGCAAGGTAAATGTTCCAAATCAGTCCTTATCATCTTCATATTTCTGATGCTGTGAGGAGAAACAGGTGGTAAATGAGAACGTGCTTTGCAGGGGACACCAGTCCTTTCATGTCCTGTAACCCAATCATACTGGGCCCTCTGGCCGGCAGCTGTGGCCTCCTCCTTCTGCTCCTCATCATCACCATCCTGTACTGCAATCGTAAGTCCATTCGAGAGCTTAAACCTGAAAGAGCAGCCTTCGTGTAGACAGCTCATGCCCTTTTGCTGTATGTGATGCTTAATATGCAGGCAATAAATGTCGGAAAGCTGAAGATTACTATTTTATATTCTCCAAATGATCCCTCAGACATTTTCAGTCCGTTTCTTCGGCTTTTCTTGATTTAAACTTAAATGATTTCGCTGTAATGTGTGTGTGATCAAGCTTTTAACAACACTCTTTGATTTGCTGTAGAAATAAGGACACGGAGATGCCCACACCATTACAAAAGACAGTAAGTTATTTATTTATTTTTCTTTCAATCTAGTATTGTCTTTTCATTTAAGGCCATAGCCAGGATTTTAGAAATACTGAGGTCATTAGTCCAGGTCCCCCCACCTGACCCCACCCCATACACCAAAATGAAAGTGTCTAAAAAAAGAATTTAATCACTGTTTTTTTCCGTATATGTTTATTATGTTAGCTGTTCAGTGATATGTTCTGCAATTTTTATTAAATAAAGCCGTTTTTTTCAAGGAAATTACTCTACAACTTCTCATAAACTTGTATGTTGTTGTTTATTGTTGCTTTTTGTATATATTTATATACTTATCTATTTTTTTCACCTACTTGCATGTACATAATAGTTCTATGTATATTTATTATCTTTGTTCAGCTTTGTTGCCCTTGTTTTTAGCTGTAGGCCTATTTCTCTCTTCCGGGAAATTGTTCTCGGAACTGTGTAACATTGAGAGCGAGTCAGATTGCTTGTGTGTCTACACATACTTGTCCTGTAAAGCTGATTCTGAAACTTTACTAACTAAACTCAGACTCAAACTCAAAGCTTTGTCTCTATTTTCCCTGTAATTAGTACCAAATGACACAGTTCTTTCCAGTTACTCTTCATAGAAAATCATTAGGAAATGAGTGGTCCGCAAAATAAAGTGTTACAGTTTCATTTCTAAATGCTTTTTTCAAAGCCTTTTTCACGCCTTGGAGAAATTGGTGGATAAATACAGAATTCTTTCTTTATTAAATGTAATCTCACATGTGTTGTGAAAGTTGTCAAATTTAAACATATTAAGTCTAAATTGCGGCTCCGGCCCCGTTTCCCTTTTTAATTCCACTATGACCACAGAACTGAGTCACTGAAATAAGCAATTTATTATTATTATTTTAGGTTTTTTAAATCCCTTGTTTATCTCAAACAGACCGCGGACGACGGCTCCTGGAAAACAAATGAAGACTACCAGACACATTTAATCTAAATGGTGCAATTTCACAAACAAGTCTTTAAACTGCAATTATTTTACAGTGTTAATTCTTCGTCTTATTTACAGTTAAACGACATTTATGTGAATATTTTGTTGCCAACTTAAAAACTTCTCATTGCTCAAGATAGAACATTGAAAAAGTGTTTAAAGTGGTCCCAGTTTTAACTGTATCGTGGGCCTCTAACGCTGCACTGTCACACTCAGATTGAACTCTTTTAATGAAATAACATGATATGAAATGTGTATTTATCCAGTCCCCATGAATGTTGATAATATAAACCTCTGAAGTCCTGAGAATATTAGAATTTAGCACTCTGATTACATTCATTGTCATATTGAAATGTTGTATAGATTTCATTTTCCTTTACCATCTTTACTTTTGACGCTTTTTTAAAGTGTTTACTTTTTTCAGCATTTTTGTTTACCTTACCTTAATTACTGTACTGTCCATTAGTTTTGTGATTTAAACAAGAACTTAACTTGCCTTTAGCCCTCGAAAAAATGTAATAACCGTAGCTGAGAAAATGATTTGCTCTGATAATATAGTTTCTGGCAGGAGAATAACTAAGAATTTTAGATCTGAATTTTTATTTAATTAAGCTTCTCAATAGTTTTCTTTATTTCTCCAAAGTAGCATTTGTCGTAATTCAAATTTCTATGGTTTTAAAGTAATAAGGAACAATTATGCAATATTATTTTTGTTTTGTAAAATTGGACGTGCAGTATTTTAGTATTAACCCACTGTCTGAATCTTTGTAACAACAATAAAATATATAATACCACTCAGACAAGCATTCTTTCTCGGCTGCAATGAATTGTATTTGCCTTTATTTATGTTTCTTATTTACTTATTTCTTTTCACACGCATCAAATCCACTCATTTGCATCCCCATCAGTCATTCAGGGTCTTGACACAGAAATATATAAAGTTTTACATGAAGTTTGAGCGAAAGAGACATTTGTTTCGTTGGAAGCCCCTCTGAGTGAAAAGGAAGTGGGCTGCTGTAACTGTATGCAGAGCGAAAAACCACCAAGTCAGGAGGAGAGAAAAATACTTTCAGAGGAGATTCTGTTCCCGTTCAGTTCAACACAGACACATTTCCCATGCACCTTTAAGAAAACAGTGTTTATTGATTTAGCTTTTCGCCACATATTTAGGCAGTTCGTGTTAGTTTTTGTTTCTCATTTTAGACACAAATCGTAGAAACCAGACTCTACATAAAGCAACTATACACTGTTCTAATTTGTAGATTTTGTTTTTATTTAATTAGTATTCCCACATCTAAAATATCACTCATATCTTTTGACTTACACCCACACAAACCTTCGACATTTAAACTTGGGGAAAGTATATAGATTTTTGATTTTACAGTTGAAAGCCCTTTCTAAAATTATACAGTGTTGTGTTATATAGAGCAAAAATCTTTTTTTTCCTTTCTTTTTTTTTTAACAGTATACAAACAATGGCATTTTACAAAGCTTGTACACTTCTGGACACCACTAATTCAGTTTGTTTCTACAAGCCAAATACATACAAAAGACCCTTCTCTTGACAGACAGATTTTACACAGACAGTAAAAGGCATTTGCAAGAAGCTCTATTGGATACAGAATGAATCCTCCACATATTGAATAATGTAAACTATGTGTTGTGCAAACTAAGCTGTACACTAGTGTCTTAATGGCACCTGACCACATCACGGCAGAAAACTTGGCTTTTCTGTGTACATCAAGATTGCACAAACATCCCAGTACTATACACCCACTCCGCACTGCTCCCACGCAAGCTGACAGTCACCACTGCTCCAACCAACGCCACGACACCACCAGGCTTAGATAAGCTGTGTGCTGACGTGACATTAGCGCCATTGGAAAAATAGAAACTGTCAGGTGAGGTGTACATGCAGGACTCTGTCGAGCAACGCCTTCCTTCCCTCGGTACGCTCAACACACCAACCGACAAAACAATAAGAGTTTGACCTCCCTTTCTTTCTCCATCTTGTTTTAAAAACTCTTCTTTTCATTTTCAAGACAGAAACCAAAAGCTGTGAAACCGAGCAAGACAGGTGCTGCACGCACAGCTGTGCATGTGTATATATATATATATATATGTATATATATATATATATGTGTGTCTGTGTGTGTGTGTGTGTGTTGAGCAAGTGTTATGGGTACGTCTAGGTTTGTCTGTCATCCAGTATACATTCTTGATGATTTAGAAAAATAGAAACATTATCCAGAGAGCAGCTCCCTCACTGATGCTTCCCCTGTGGCCAGGAGGACAAATCGCGCTGACAACCTGCAACACGTGACACATTCAGCAGTCAGTGGAATCTGTGTGGATCTTTTATCATCAGGCGAAATTGGGCAAAAGAGGAGATCCAACCTTACCCAGTTGTCTAGCTCTTGCCTCCCTTCTTTGTAGATGTCGGCACAACGTCTGAGCTTAGCTTAGCTGAAAGCTGGCCAGTGGCAGGTGGGTCCTCTGCGTGGTGTTTCTGAAATACAAGGTTAAAGTTCAAAAAGATATATAAAAGGAAACGAAGAGGAAGCGCCTTCGCATGCAATAATTATGCAGACTGACTGTAAGTGTTTGGGGGAAATTAACGCAGCAGAGGCAGGAGAGTGCATCACATGCAGCGTTGTGCAGGCTCCACCGAAGGAGATATTTGTTTTTGCTTTGGTTTAATTATAAGCGCACAGATTAATTTATAGTCCATTATAGTGCATATTCAACTTAATTTAGGCCTTCATGCAGCAGGCAGTTTGCTTACTTTTGACTTTGACTTGTTCTTGCCCTGTAACAAAGTTGGAACCTTGGTTAGGCTCAACAACTCCACGCTGCTCCATGAGGAGGTGACCACTGATACAGTTAATGCTTGTAAACAACCTATAGGGGGCGCCATGTAACAATGAAAACTAAAAGTGTGTTGCATCAGTAATATGAACATATGAAGTGCCATTTATCAGTAACAGGTATTTGCCATAAGATGTCAGGCTTTACAAAGATTTAGAACTGGGCCTGTATTTAACTTAACACACTGCTAAAAGTCAAATTTTAGACTTACTCTTTACTCTTTAACTCCTTCTCACAAACTGAACAATAAAAGCTATTTATCAGAAAGCTTAAGATTTAAAAATGCTCTTAAATTTAACAGAGCTCCACTGGTCTCTTAAGTGGGTTAAGAGTAGATGACTGCAGTACAGAAACAGAGGTGACTGGACACCTTCTGAGACATGTTTTTTGGTAGTTACTGTACAAACTATCATTGGGCAGGATGAATAATATGTTAGCTGTGCTGTATAATTCAGAAAGTGTCTTGCTCTTCATTTTCAGCAAAGAACTCGGCTCTTTGGAGTATTCATAAGCATTGTTAGAAGTTTGGTAAACAGGGGCCTTGGTCTTCAGTTACTCTTGAACGTTTACTTTTTCCAATACTGCCGACTGATGGAGCAGCCTTACATCCTAATCACACAGATCTTCTTTTTACCTTTGGTTTGTCTGCCTTGGGTTTGAACACTGGGGCGTCTGGGAGCAGGGTGCTGGACAGGGACTCTAGGACAGGACCGGCCATTGGCTGGGAAAGAATAAAAAATAAATGATAAATAAACTTATCAGTAGCCGTATACAGTAGCCCATAGTTGTTAGAATATGAGAATCTGAAACAGTTCTGTATAAATAAATAAATGTCCAGCTTGCTACTTTCAGTTGGTAACTTCATGGTGTAGCAATAACTATTAAACATGCTGTTCCACACATAACCCCGGTGTTGGTAAGGGTGCTATCTAAAACCTGAATCAACAGAAAATCCAAAGAAAGTACCATAAGAGTATGGAAAGTGTACTGCTGAAACACGACAGCAATGGGAACCACATAGCAACATTATAGGACAGTTTGACTTGTCCATCATAGCAGGAAAAAGCACAAGTGGAACTAAAATGATGAACGATGGCTCAAATGTGTTCTAGAAGGAGGAGAGGTATGAGAGGTTTGCAGTTTTATTTTCTCTGCTACCTTCAGGGGCTCTGAGTCCAGTGCAGGGGGTACCAGCTTAGTCGTGGCTGCAGATGATGTGACCGGTGCAGCGGGCTTGGGAGCAGCATTGAAGTCACCGGACAGCAGATCCAAAGCTGCTTTATCATCCATACTCTTCTACAGAAAGACAGGAAATCAAACTACCTGCATGTTGTGTGTGTGTGTGTGTGTGTGTGTGTGTGTATATATATATACACACACATATATATATATACACACACACATATATATATATACACACACACACATATATATATACACATACATACACACACACACATATATATATACATATATATACACACACACATATATATATATACACATACATACACACACACACATATATATATACACATACATACACACACACACATATATATATATATATATATATACACACATATATATATAAAAAAAATTCCCCACTCACCCCCACACACACATACAGTATATATCATTTCACAGTGCTAATCTACTTACCTCCTTGGGTATTGCAGCTGCTTTTGCCTTTGCTTCTGCCATTTTCTTTTAAATGAAATTGATGCACATTAGACACATAGTAAAATTACTATTACTACTACATACTGTAAATAAGCATGTCCCAGTGAACATTCAAATCAACACCCTCACACAGTATTTATGAATCACCAAATTCGTTAGGATTCATCGTCTGGGAAACATGAATGTCTGTACACAATTTCATGGCAAACAATCTTGACAGTTTATGAGATATTTCAGTCTGGACCAAAGTGGTGGACAGACCAACATTGCCATCCGTAGATTCATGCTGCTAGCATATCTTAAAATGTTTTTATTGGTTTAAGTACGAACTTGCAAGAAATAACACTCTGGCAGGACTGACAAGGTTAAGGTTATTTGAATGGAAATTAACAAATTGTTTGTTATCCATAAATTAAAAACGCAATTAATAAAGCACATAACGTACAAATGTAGTCAGTCAGTTTACCTTCTGATCTTCCTCAGTGGGTCGATACTCTGGTGGCAGCGAGTCGTCTCTCTCTCCCATCTTGATCAGCTTCTCTTCAGCAACCTTTTTCTCCTGCAACAACCACACAAATCAGGACAGCTGGCAAATCAGTGACTGGCAGACTGTTTTTTCCCCCCTGAAAATATTCTCTCCCATGCTGGCCATGCTCTTGGAGCAGGCTGGCTACCTTGACAATATCTTTGGCAGGAACTGGGGCGGGCTGAGGGGCGGGTGCGATATCCTTCAAGGTGTCCGACAGAGCATCCAGGGCATTGTCTGCTTTGGCTGACAGCTGAGCGCACAAACACAGACACAGACAGAAAGATTCTGATGGAACTGCAGGATTTTACAGAGTCTATGTGGTCTTGAGTTGTACTTGTGTGTTTACCTGCGGGGCAGTTTGTGTGGGAACACAAGCAGCAGACTTCACCGTCGGAGCAGCAGTGGAGGCCAAAATCTGTGTGGGTCCCTAAATTTCAAATGATTACATTATTATTATGTCTATAGGACTTTTATCCGTGCAT
Organism: Maccullochella peelii; assembly: GCA_002120245.1. Lineage (NCBI taxonomy): Eukaryota > Metazoa > Chordata > Actinopteri > Centrarchiformes > Percichthyidae > Maccullochella > Maccullochella peelii. Next base: position 85,312 of record LKNJ01001653.1, read on the forward strand.
CACATTGTGTTGTTTAGGGCTGCAGTAAACTTTGTACCTGTGCAGGAGGAGCTGGGGGGGTGACAACAGGAGCCTGGACAACAGGAGCCGCTGAGGAGGTCATGAAGTCTCCAGACAAAATGTCCAGAGCCTCACCAGTGTCCATGGTGGGCTGCAGGAGGAGGGGAGGAGAGAGCGTTAGGGATCAATCAGTATCATATAGTTAGTGTTTATTTCACAGTTGCACATCATTTGTAAGAGCTAAACACCCTTAAGTATAATTTTAAGAGCCTTAAAGTGAATGTGTCCCAGTCTCACCTCAGGCTCAGGAGCAGGCAGTTTTATGTGTTCGCCCTCCTTAAACCTGTAGCCTGGAGGAAGTGTGTCCTCCCTCTCTCCTACAAGCACACCCTTCTCCTTCTTGAGTTTGTCCTCCTATAAAACGAACAAAAGGTGGACATGATAATGCCTGGTGAGTGTCTCTGTGAGGAGCTGAAACACAAATGCTACTGATAATGCCGAACAGCTGGCGGCTTTCTGCAATCAAAAGCTGCAAACTCTGTGCCAGTGAGTGTTTGCGCTCCTACCGAGACGATGTCCTCAGGTCTGAGTTTGGGGGGTTCAGGTTTTGGTTCTGCTGCTGCCAACGTGTCACCGAGAGCACCGAGAGCATCCAGAGACATAGAGTCACCCTGAGGAGAGAACGGGAGAGGAAGTATATCATTTATGTGATAGTATTGATAGTAAGCTTAGGCTAATCTTAAAAATAGAAGTGAAATAAGTACGAAGAAGATACAAGGCAAGAGGGGGTAAAGTAAAACATCAAATGTACTTTATTAGTTATACAGTTTAAACAATAATAAAAAAATATATAGTGAAAATGAAACATTTCAGAAAAAAAGTAATTTTGTTACCTTCTCAATCTTGGGTTTTTGTTGTTGTGGTTGTGTATTGACGACGACCACTGATTTAGGTTGCATCGGAGGACAAACCGCTATCTGCAGGAACACAGGGACATTCAGTGGGACACGTAGACTAAAAAAAAGACACGGGACGCTAGAGGTCGCAAGGACAGGCACACACAGCTAAAATGACTGCCATTTATTCTATTAAGTCAGTAAGGAGACACACAGTATGTAAAAGGATAACATGCTTCACAGATATGCAAACACACACACACACACACACACACACACACACACACACACACACACCAAAAGCTTTACCTGTGGTGTCTTCGTGCTAGAAGGAGGGACAGGTGCCTGAACTCCAGAAGCTTTAGTTGGGGCCACAACATCTCTGGAATGTACATCCAGAGCTGACAAATCCTCTACTTTCGTCTGGAAAACAGAGACAACAGCTTTCAGCGACAGCACAGTGTTTGAACTGTCATAAGGAAATAAAAAAAAAACACCATAACATCTTGATTTAAACAAAGTCTTACAAGAATAGTTCAATATTTTGGGAAATACACTTATTTCGTTTCTTGCCGAGAGTTAGACGAGAAGATTGATACCACTCTCGCTGTTCCATAAACATGAAGCCAGGAGACGGTTAGCTTAGCTTAGCATAAACATTGGAAACAGTTAGCCTGGCTGTGTCCAAAGGCACATAACCCCCTGTAAAACCTCAACATGTTGTATATACACTGCATTTAAACAAGATGTAACATGTTAAATAGTGAGCTTCATTGGTGCTGGGAGGCACAGAGCCAGGCAAGCGGTTTCCCCAGTTCAATTTTTTATGCTAAGCTAAGCTAACCGTCTGCTGGCTGTAGCTTCATATTTACTGTACAGACATGAGAGTGGTATCGATCCTCTCACCTAACTCCCAGAAAATGTTTCCTTCAATACATATGAAATACACAACATTGAGAGGGAAAATAGAATATGAAGACAATGACACGTAGGATATGCTAATGCTAAAATTCCACCTCCTCCTACAAAATGCGCACATTATTATTATAAAATAAGTAGCGCATAAAATGCCATTACTAGCCTACTGTTTCTGTTTAAGTTTTTCATCTGCTGGAATGATTTATCTGCACTCTGCCGATTTTGGCTACAGGTACCAGAAAAAGATCCCCAGTGTACCTGTGCAGGAGGAGCTGGGGGGGTGACAACAGGAGCCTGGACAACAGGAGCCGCTGAGGAGGTCATGAAGTCTCCAGACAAAATGTCCAGAGCCTCACCAGTGTCCATGGTGGGCTGCAGGAGGAGGGGAGGAGAGAGCGTTAGGGATCAATCAGTATCATATAGTTAGTGTTTATTTCACAGTTGCACATCATTTGTAAGAGCTAAACACCCTTAAGTATAATTTTAAGAGCCTTAAAGTGAATGTGTCCCAGTCTCACCTCAGGCTCAGGAGCAGGCAGTTTTATGTGTTCGCCCTCCTTAAACCTGTAGTCTGGAGGAAGTGTGTCCTCCCTCTCTCCTACAAGCACACCCTTCTCCTTCTTGAGTTTGTCCTCCTATAAAACGAACAAAAGGTGGACATGATAATGCCTGGTGAGTGTCTCTGTGAGGAGCTGAAACACAAATGCTACTGATAATGCCGAACAGCTGGAGGCTTTCTGCAATCAAAAGCTGCAAACTCTGTGCCAGTGAGTGTTTGCGCTCCTACCGAGACGATGTCCTCAGGTCTGAGTTTGGGGGGTTCAGGTTTTGGTTCTGCTGCTGCCAACGTGTCACCGAGAGCACCGAGAGCATCCAGAGACATAGAGTCACCCTGAGGAGAGAACGGGAAAGTGTGCTCTACTGATCTGTCATAACTATTGAAATAAAAGGTCTTTCCCACACAGGACAGAGAAGAAACACGAGAAAGGTAAAGAAAAGCAGGTTAGCTGTAAATTTCCTGTATCTCACCTGATCAGACTTGGGCTTGGCTTCAGTGGTGCCCTTTCCAGCAGCAGTTTTTTTATCAGCAGGAGGAGCATGACACACAGCCACAGGGGGAACTGCAGAGGATTCAACTTTCTACACCAGACAACAGAGAAGACATTAAACTTTATATTAACTTAATTGTGTGAGTGAAGGGTTGTAATCGGGAATGCGATGACAAAACATTAAAAAAATATGGAAAATACGAAAATCTTTAGAATAGCTTACAATATCAGTATTTTCTAAGTAGTGTCACTTCTTGCAGTCAATTAATGGCTCATATCGGAATGATACTGCAGAGATTCAACCCAAAGTTTATTCCACTAAAATAGCTGTATTCAGATTTGTATCAGGACTGGGTGGGTCCTACATCGGAAGTTAGAACTTGTCTAGACTGCTTCATTTTCTGGGTTAAATGGTTTTCATTGCCCTTTAATGACTAGCGACCTCTTGACTTTTCCTCTAGCGCCATCATCAGGTCAAAATTTAAATTTGTCCTGTAGGCTACTTTAATGCCATCATCAGCCTCAGCTGTACTTTGTGCTTAGTGCTAATTAGCAAATGTTAACGTGCTAGCATGCTAAACTAGGATGGTGAATGTTCCTTGTAAGCATTACACGTGCTAAACATCAGCATGTTAGCATTGTTATTGTGAGCATGTTAGCATGCTGATGTTAGCATTTAGCTCCAAGAGCCACTGTGCAGAAGTACAGCCTCACAGAGCCGCTAGCATGACTGTAGACTCTTTTGGCAAATCTGCACGCTGCTTTGGATGCTAGCAGTTCCTGTTTGCACCTGGATTACTTTGATGCTTTAGAAAAAGTGGGGAAGAACAAAAAGCGAGACAACTGTTACTGCAAAAATTCAGGTGCTGTTCGTATCTGTTAAGAGCACATTGTCTGTTCATATCCGAATAATGTATTCATATTATCACTAAAATGTATTGTTATCCTTCAATAATTCAGTTACACATGTGTGCACCTAAAGTAGTACAACGCTTATCAGCATTAGTGGAGATTCGACCAGCCAAGAGACGCTTGCAGGGAAGGAGGTGTGAGCTTGCTGTACCTTGGCAATAGAAGCAGAAAGTCCAGCCTCCACTTTGTCCACCGTGGCTTTTTTATCAGCAGGAGGAGCAGGACTCACGGGGACGAGAGGAACTGCTTTCTGCAACAGCCAACAGAGACGACATTTGAAGAGATAATAGATACTCTATCTCTACTTGTATTATTCTGTCTGCTGCTACCAGTGAAAGATCCACAATGTACCTGTGCAGGAGGAGCTGGGGGGGTGACAACAGGAGCCTGGACAACAGGAGCCGCTGAGGAGGTCATGAAGTCTCCAGACAAAATGTCCAGAGCCTCACCAGTGTCCATGGTGGGCTGCAGGAGGAGGGGAGGAGAGAGCGTTAGGGATCAATCAGTATCATATAGTTAGTGTTTATTTCACAGTTGCACATCATTTGTAAGAGCTAAACACCCTTAAGTATAATTTTAAGAGCCTTAAAGTGAATGTGTCCCAGTCTCACCTCAGGCTCAGGAGCAGGCAGTTTTATGTGTTCGCCCTCCTTAAACCTGTAGCCTGGAGGAAGTGTGTCCTCCCTCTCTCCTACAAGCACACCCTTCTCCTTCTTGAGTTTGTCCTCCTATAAAAAGGAATAGAGGAAATAAGACATTGTCTGGTGGTACATGTTTCAGTAATTGTTTCTGGGTGGAGATGAATGCAGCTAATAGGCCAACAGAGGATGCTTTTCTCAGGACAATCATTTTCGAATTTAGCCCAAAATTTACCTTGAACAAAACTGGTGCGACACCTATTCTAAACTAGCCTGTGTGTCTTTACTGTACAGCCCGCTAGAGAGGCAACCAAAGGTTGTGAGAAGGTATGAGGACAAGACAGTGTGGCCATTTGTGCTCCTACCGAGACAATGTCTTCAGGTCTGAGTTTGGGGGGTTCAGGTTTTGGTTCTGGTGCTGCCAACGTGTCGCCAAGAGCACCGAGAGCATCCAGAGACATAGAGTCACCCTGAGGAGAGGAAGTTATTAATCTACTGACCAGTCACATATTGTTTAACAACAGAAATAAGAAGAAGAGAGGGTAGGACAGGGGCATGGGTACAAAGAAACCTATTCACTGTAAATCTCACATCATCAGTCTTGGGCTTGGTGTCCACTTTGGTACCCGATCCAGCCTTCAGAGAAGAATCACCGGAGACTTTCTCCACCGTGGCTTTTTTATCAGCAGGAGGAGCAGGACACACAGGCACAGGAGGAACTGCTTTCTGCAACAGCCAACAGAGACGACATTCAACTTTTGTGCAATTTTGTTAAAGAAGTTAAACATTTCTCTTAGTAGAATTCACTACTGTCATCTGAAAATAACTCATTAAAGCAGGATATCTGAGCGCCTTCAGCACCTCATGAAGTTTTCAGCAGTGTTTCTGTAAATGATAAGACAGAGGTCTGACCAGCCAAAAGGACAGAAAGGGAGGTGTGAGCTTGCCGTACCGTGGCAGGAGCAGAGGGAAGTCCAGTCGCCAGAGAGAAATCATCCGAGACTTTCTCCATCTTGGCTTTCTTGTCAGCAGGAGGGACTGCTGCAGGAGATTTCTGCAACAGAGACATTAGACAATGAAATTCTTAGCTCCTTGAATCACGTGCCATTATTATGAGATCGCAGAGACGTGAAAGTTTTACTTTACCGTCACAGGCGGTGGTGCAAAGTTAGCAGGGCCAGCAGATGAGGCACTGATGTTTTCAACATGGTCCTTTTTCTAGATATTTCATATAGAAAAATGCAAGATGTGAATTTGTTAGACTACCAAAAAAGCACAAAGCTAGGCTTCAATTTCACACAGGAATTTAAGTGTACATTCAGGGCTGACACTGTCTACAACAGACATGCCAAACTGGGAATTGGTAAGTATGGACTTTTGTCAAGAGGGTGGATGGGATGTAAAGGTGGAGGATGGACTAGCAGCTGAGTGCTACATGCTTGAAGACTCTGACCTCTTGCTTCTTGTGCGCATCCGGAGCAGTAGAAGTCATGAAACCAGCTGAGAGAGAATCCAAGGCCTCGTCTGTGCTCAGTGGTTTCTGAGATGAAAAACAGAGCATGTGTCACCACCAGACAACACAATATCTAGACACAATCGGATGGGGTTTTTAAAACTAAGAATCGGATTAATTTAGGAGGAATTACTCCAAATTATGTTGACGGGCACATGAGCCTCCACTAGAGGGCATGTCTGACCAAGTGAAAGACAAACAAAAGGGCAAAAATGCAACTTCATGTACCAACAGTGCAGGAAAAGTATAGACACACCCTTCACATTCCATGAAGACCAAATAAACAATCTTAGAAGACACATTTGACACATAAAACTGCTTTGATTTAGCATAAATACGATTTTTAAAAAAAAATCTAAACTAAAAACACAAAACTCACACTGGAGGAAAGTCTCTGGGTGGAAAGAGATCGTGAGACACAACCAAAGAAGCCTCTTGCAAGACAAGATGACAAAGTGGGAGCAGGCTAAGATGCAAATGTGGGTGTGTTGAGGCTGAGTAAACAGTAACCTACATATGGGTGGATATCAAAGTGTGTGACCGATGTGTGCGTGCGTGTGTGTGTCTATGTGGTCGTGCACACATATGTATGTGAGTGTTTGGGTTTGGTCGGACAAGAGCCAACACCCACCAGTGCAATGCAACATTCCCCACTCTAGAGGAACCAGGAGATCATACAGTGGAAACAGTGCTTCCTGAATGTGTGTGTGTGTGTGTGTGTGTGTGTGTGTGTGTGTGTGTGTGTGTGTGTGTGTAATGTGAGTGTGTGCTCATTTGCTTNTTTTTTTTTTTGTTTTTTTACATGTTGGAAAAAGTTGACAAAGCATGAGTCTCTGCCTGAACTGTGTCTGTAGCAAAGTTAGCAGAATGCAGGAGGTTGTGACTCCACTAAGTGCGAGCTGAGAAAGGTTCACTTACAGGGACGTCCTTGGGTTTAACATCTGCAGGAACCGGAGCCTAGAGAATAAAACAGATACATTTTAGACTTGAAGAAAAAAATAATTCAGGAAGTCAACAAATACTGCCTTAAAGACTAATTGCGGGGTTGGTGGTTTGATCCCTCGCTCCTACTGTCCACAGGAGCTTGAGCAAGACACTGAACCCCAAGTTGCTCCCGATGGGCACCGCCATCAGTGAGTGAGTGTGAGAGAGGCAAATTGTAAAGCACTTTGTCCGTTAGGTAGAAAAGTGCTATATAAGTGACTGTTGATGGGACAAAAACAAAACAAAACACATACTCCGCTGGCGGTGTGGCAAAGTAATTAGTGAATCAGAAGAAGTGATGAAGAGGAGGAGACTGGGGAGAACTGACCATGTCTTTAAATCTGTAGCCTGGAGGCAGCGTGTCGTCTCTTTCTCCACACTTGTGACCCTTCACAGCGGTGATGCCATGCTGTGACACATGCAACGCACACGGTTACACACACCAGATCCATGCTGCAGCTCAGTGCAATCACATAACTGCTCTATTTATACACACACACACAAGCGTGCACACTGTGACTGTGCTGTACCTCTACAACCTCTGGCCCGCTGTATACAGGCCGCTGGGGTGCGACAGGACCAGCTGATGGTAGAATGCTGGCCAGGGCGTCTAATGGATCCACGGCAGGTGCCTGCACATGCAACACAACTCAGCACACTGAAGCAAGCAACATGCTTTTCAAAGCAAACCCATACTGCTTCGGTAAGTCTTTACCTCTTTGGATCCTTTAGCTGCTGTGGGAGGAACCTCCGCCTGCACCTGCAACACAGATCCAGAATCAGTACAGGGACCTCCACGACATGAAACATGCAAGTTAGCGTGGCAGGATTTACAGTATGTGTGATTGTGCTATTACTCAAGAAACTGCACTAATTGATTGCAAATTGATGAATGTGCACCAGGCCAAACCTCACTCTCCCTCATAATGTAATTCCAGAAAGAATATAAAATGTGAGATTTGATAATATACCTAAACTCAGAGACATTTCCCCAAAGTCTGACACCAATGAAACATATCACCAGGCCCTGACGGCGCAGTTGTGGCCTATTCAGTCAGAGCCCCACAAAAATATTCAGTACAACATCTCTATATAATACAGACAGGAAATACACAGGATGAAAGTATCAGACATCCTCCACCCCTGTTGGTTCTAGGATCGTCTACCTTCATTTGTGTCGGTTGAGTTTCTTCTTTCCTCCCCTGCACAGACACATTTCCAGCTGGCTTTGTTGCTTTAGCAGGATCAACTTTAGGCACATCAGCTTTGACTGCTGTGGTGGCAGTGGCACTCTAAAATACAACGAATTTGAATCTAATACAGGCCAAGTACACGTCAAGTAAAATTACAGGGCCGCTGTGCATGCACAAAGTCAGCATTATACCCAAAGAAACAAATAAAAGACAGGACAGTGAGGGACCGACTTCAGCGGAAGAAATCCTCCACCAACTTAATGACGGTCAAGTGTCAGCAGGTGAGGAGACAAACCAGCAAACTGTAGGCCTCTCCTCTCCATTTCTTTCCTCTGGCTGACTCAGATTTTTGATGTATATATGGTGTTGCAAGTGGACAGGTGTGCACTACTTGCAAATACAATAACAAGTGTAGGCATGCTGAGCAAAGGGCTGCAGAGTCAAGAACAGAAGTTGTTTGTACTTTCCAGGTAGTCGTCACCAAAGTAGAGAAGAGAGGGCCGAAGCAGTGACTTGTTTTTAAAGAAACGCCCAAAGCGAGCAATGTGCAGAGAAAGTAAGAAAGTAACAAAACCTGATGAGACTCTGCGACACAAAGGAGATGTTGCAGAAAGAAATAAAGCTACGTGACCCATGACCTCAAGGGAGTCCTGGAGGCAACAAAGAGTCTGAGAAGCCTGTAGCAGTCCAGTCTACCTTGACTGTGTCTTTGGGTGACTCTTTAGGTGTGGTCGCAGCGGTGGTCACTCCAGCGGCAGGAGAAGGAGCTGTAGCTGCGGCTTTGACCTGGGACACAGGTGCAGTCTACAAACAGGTAGCCGAACGATTACTCAAAAACACAAGGATGAAAGAGTCACAGCACTTGGAAAGCCAGTACACATATTGACAAGAGGAGTGGCCAACATTTTAACAGTGTTAGTGAAAACAGAGCAGGAGAAAATGTGCAATGATCTCAGGTCTACTGAGACTAATCTGACCATTGATCAGTGTGTTTGGTTAAATGCTGGTGCTTATTTATGCTTTAGCCCATTTAAAACAAAACGTATACTTTACAGTACTGCTGACCGTTTTTCTAAATTTTGCAAATTGATTTACCGCCTTCCAGGCAGCTCACGAGAGCCTTGAAACTTGCTTGAGATATGCAATGGCAATGCAGCAAGCAGAGAACGGAAATGTGAAACGTGAGTCAGCTGTTTAAAATTAGTATTCAGCTATGCTATAAGAAAATAAAAATAGAAAACCAAAAGACAATTACTGTAACAAGAAGCAAACATGGGTGAATTTGGTAGTTTCATTACAAAGCAGCTGACACACAAGTCATGTACATAAGTTTCCCACAAGCACATGGCTCGACCAAGAGGGAAACATTTTCACAGGAGTCTCTGTTCACAAGACGATACAACCTAACAGCAAAACAATATTGATAAGTACCTGCAAGCTGCCCAGTTGGTAGAAAATCAATCAAAATTTCAGGAACATGGTCAGCAGTAACGTAACTACACAAGGAAAAAGCACCGACCAGCACTTTCATCATGATGGCACCATTACCTTTGGCATCTCTTTAGGACCGCCCCCCGCCCCAGCTGATGTCATGTCAACAAAAGTAGCCCCAGTGGACGACATGTCAATAACAGTAGCACCTGTCGGCGTAGTGTTAGTCTACAAACCAAAGAGCACGAGAAAGTTATTCATGAGGTCAGCCCCGCAGTTTCCCAAGCGTGATGACACGAGAGCTCATTAATGTGATACAGCAAAGTGTTCAGCTTCTGATGCATGTGAAAGGTCGAGTTGTTTGGATGCGGGGGGGGGGGTTTGCAAGATGAAGAGAAGATGAAGTCAGTGAAGAAGAGATGTGAGCTGCCTCGTGATGTGCACACACTCAAGAGTGTAGAAGAAAGCAGTGATTCATGTTACATCGCACCAAAACACCCAAAAGCGCCCTCCACTTTTATTCAGAGGCATCCAGAGTCCGTCTACCTCTGGTTTGGCTTTAGGTGTCTCTTTTCCTGCTGTCCCAACTGAAGCACCTCCTCCTGCTGTGATGCCACTTCCTGTGGCTCCGCCTGTTGCTGTGGTAACCGCCCCAGGCTTTGTAGCCATGGCGGATCCTGATGATGCCTTCTGCAACGCACCAGGTGTGGAGAAGTCGATCATCTACCTTTATTACAGCTTATTGGATGCTTGAATTGCCTATATATGTTTGTTTGTGGCAACTGCCAATGTATTTAAAGGGGCAGTCCACCAATTTTACACACAAAGATCAGTTTACTCGAGAGGAGTACTACGCAGTCTGTGAAAACAGCTGTTGAATGTCTTCTGTGGCTCTGGAGGGAGCTGAGAAAATGACCCTGATGACATCACCATTACGTCATCAGAGTTATTTAACACTAACTGCCTGTGATACAAACTGGGGGAAATAGGTGGGTGTTTGCCAGGCAGGGAGCGTCAAAGGAAATTATGCAATTGGTTGCATTATGGGAAATTCTAGTGGTTTTGGAGCTTGACCTATTCACCTTATGTGTTTCAGCAAAAAGGAAGTGCTCCAACTCCGTTATTTTGTCTTTTAACTGTATCTGCACTGGAAGTGGGAATGTGTCACATTGTCTTGGCTGACATCTGCTACTTGTGACCACCTTGCGCCTACAATTTAGCAAACATCTGACCAGTTTTACAATATAACGCACGGCGTGAAGGACTGGCAGTGCTGTAAGAAAATTAGACTCTCTTTTACTGCAGTCTGTCAAACATCAAACACTATCAGCTGGTCATGTTAGTTTATATTATATATTCAGAATGTGTTGGTATTTGTGTTTTATTATGTTTTTTATATCAATATGATAAGGGTGTGTTAATACAATATTTCTTCATCAAAAAACACGAGTCACAGTGGAGACTCATTTGGTTACTTACACTATTACACACAGTCCAGTTTTCCATGGCATGGGCTTATTATTGTGTAACAAGCTGATTATTCAAAATTATATTATCAATTAAATATATATTATATAACATAGTTGGGTGTTGTGTTTTAATTCATGTAGATAAATCCGACTCCAGACCAACAAACCATCTGGTTTAGTGATCGCTTGTGAAGAATGTAAATAACTTTATCTTAGTTATCTTTTAACTATTATCTGCATCATCGTACTGATAAGTTAGCATCAAAGTTCTTGATACTTTCCACCACAGAAACATCAAGCTGCTGCCACAACACACCGTAAGCTAGTTGAGCTAGTTGCATAACATAACAGAAGTGCAGAATATCGTCTTTTTTAATCAGATTTCTGTGGTGGACCTTCTAAAACGTGGACATGTGTTTCCAACTTTGACAATAGTAGGTTGTTTGAACCGATCAGGACCACGACTTCTTGCTTGTATTTACTATAGTCAGCATTAGCAACCGGAAGCTAAGAGACAAAACAGGAAATGGAGCGGCCCACGTGAGGTCAATCAAATGCTGAAAGACAGGTGATGGATGGTATTTTAGAGCCAAAATGAGGTTGAGGCATTGTTTCAGGACAAAAACTAGTCATTAAGAGACTTTCAGTACTTTCACTTTAGAGAAACAGACGCTCAGTTTTGACCAAACAGACCAGTTTGTCCTGTTGTTGTCGCCTATAAACCTCGCTGGATAGATGTTTAATGAAGTAAAAATTAAGTCAAATACCTAAAAAGTCTTTGATGAAGTCTGCCAACTGTTTTCTAGCAAAAGACATCATGCTGGTATGTTAACAAGAACCAAGATCAGTGTTCCGGATACCATACTGGGGAATTATTTTAAGAACTGAACATGAAGAGACAATCACTTTGAACCATTGTTCTGAGACCAGCATTAAGGGGCTAAACTTTGAACCATTGTTCTGAGAAACTGGGTGTTTCATCTCTCGTGCTTGAATGGAAGGAAAAGGAAAGTTTTCTTTTCTGTGTGCTACTGCTCAGAGTGCACAACTAAACCTATCCCCTCACTTTACATAAAAGTATCACAACATAAAAGCTACACAGGAAAGACAGGAAAAACTACACATAGTCCACATAATGGGCAGGTCAGAGGTCGGTCAGACAACAATCCACCGATTGAACATAGGAAGTTGACAAATTAGTTTCATCAGAGAGGCAAGAAGAGAAGAGGTTAAAGAGTATTACAGAGGAATGTTTGATACCTCAAACTGTGCCGGCTTCACAGTGGAGACCTGAGCTGCCGGTTTGGGTGTGGTGGCCTGGCTAGGCTGCGACTAGACAGAGAGAGAGAGAGAGAGGGGGAGAAAAGTTACATATGTGCAGTGCAAAATCTAGAAACAAAAACGAGAAACCATCATAATCATTTCAAGATTCACGCAGAGCGACATCTCAGTTTCACAACACTTGTGGAAAACAAAACATTCCACGCAGCTCATTCATGGCTGGAGAGGAGAACTAGATTTGTTAAGACAAAGACAGTAAAGGGCTGAGAGATAGAGAGGCAGAGATGGAACACATCTGCTAATAATGCACTGCTGCAAAATGCCCACGAACACATCCATCACACTGCAGTCAGAGGTGTTTGATTCAAGCGCTACATTTTGACATGCAGGGTGTGACAGCAGATAGCAAACAGAACGAGTATTATTGTTGTCTGTGTGGTCACCTTAGCAACTGACAACAGTGACAACGAAACGGATGATTCACAAGTTACTCTTCAGCTGACGCCGCACAGTGTAAAATGAGCACTGAGATAATTCACATCAGTCTTCAGAGAGAGCTAACGAGTTCGGCCTTTGACCTTTAGAGGCAGCCATTTATTCACGCTCACACACCTGGCAGTGACATATGTGCTGCGTTGTACTTCCTCACACAGTGTCAGTGCCAGTGGTGCTGTGATCTTTGTCACAGATTTCCTCTTGATATGATTTGAGTTTCTTTGGCTGATGCTCTTCTCTGTTCAGTAACTGTCATCAAACTCCTGCCACAAAAATGTGTGTTGCAACTGCTGTCACATGTGCACAGGAGGAGTTTACCCCAGAGAAGAAATTAAACATTTATAATGTAGTCACTGTGTGCCCACCATGTATTATCCCTTATAAAAATGTACTATTAAGTCTATTTTTTATATGCTATAATAAAAGAAGGATACAAGCGTAGTTATTGGGTCCTATTTTCATACAGTTTACAATTAAAGCGTGTATTCATAATGTTTTTGAATTAATATACCACTAACATTTCCATCTGTAAGGTGGACTCACTTGTACTGTGGCTGGAGATGTTCTACATACCAACTCTACATTCGGGGAGCAGGGTCTACAAACCTTTCTTTTCTGTCTAAAGGAAAGTCCCCACTCAGTCAGAATAATTACAGAAGGACATCTTTCCATTTGTAATACTTTAAATGGATTTTACATGTACAGTGGGGCAAAAAAGTATTTAGTCAGCCACCAATTGTGCAAGTTCTCCCACTTAAAAAGATGAGGGAG
>LKNJ01001654.1:6646-100595 GCA_002120245.1 Maccullochella peelii
CCCCCCCCCCCCCCCCGGTCTCTTTCAGGAGAAATCCAGTCAGGTAAGAAATAAGAAGTCCAACCTGGACTCTTCTGGTCTGCAGCAGCTTCCCACCAGGTAAACCACCAGAACCTGAACCAGGTTAGATTGAAGATAAATAAATAATAATAAAGTTTACTGGAGGTCTGACCCTCTGTACGTGGTCTTCAGGTTGATCCAGTATCCAGCTGCGCCCTGTAAAGGCCGGATCACGGTGACGAAGGAGGACCTGGCCTGTCTGGGCGGCGGCGAGTTCCTCAACGACGTCATCATCGACTTCTACCTCAAGTCAGTCCGTCAGACGAGAGCAACACGCTGAAATGATTTATTATTTATTACAGACGTCAACAGGTGGTTTTGTTACTTCCCAAACATCCTGGAAAACCAGACTTCAGGAACTTTCTCTTGCTTTATGCAGACGACATGCTTAGACCAAATTATATGGTTGTAGTTCCTGTTGGTCACCAGCAGGGGGGTCAGTGTCCTGAATGGTGTCCTCCTCCTGCAGGTATCTCCTCCTGGAGGGAGTCGGGGGTTCGGTGGCTCAGCGGAGTCACGTCTTCAGCAGTTTCTTCTTCAAACAGCTGAGCAGACGGAGAGCCGCCGGAGAGGACGCCGCCCCCTCCGTCCCGTAAGACGTTAAAGATGACATGTTAACAAACTAACTGACTCACTGATTTAATCTACCCATTCTTTTTTCGAGTTTCAGTTTCCAAGGTGACGTTGTGTTTTGTCCAAACCAACATTTCAAAACACAAAGATGTTCAGTTCACCGTCACAAATGACGAAGAACTTGAGCAAATATTCACATTTGAGACGTTGAAAGCAGAGAATTTGTCAGACAGATTGATTAATCGACTAATTGTTGATTGTTGATGTCAGCACGCTGTTAGTAGTTGAGGCTTGTTATTGGCTGTCAGCCTGAGCCGTCCTCTCTGCTTGTTTCTGCATGTTTTCAGTGATCGTCACATGAGGCATCAGAGGGTGAAGACCTGGACCCGCCATGTCGACGTGTTCACCAAAGACTTCCTGTTCGTGCCTGTCAATCAAGAGTAAGAACACATTTAAGACAGAGTGGCTTTAGTTTCTAGATTCTGATTGGATCTAACGTTTTGTGTCATAGAGATGTGTATCAGGTGTTTTTATGAGTTTACCGGAGGTGGAAGTGAGTCTTTACTCCCTCTGACCGACTCCTGACTCGACTGAGCCGACCTCAGATCTGTGTCCCAGATTTAAAGACGCCACTTTGGAGTTTTGACCTCTGTTGGGACATTTGAGTAAAAACTGTGTCACCTCATCACTGCCTCTACCTGCCAACTGGGTAACAGACTGACTGACTCACCTCTGCTGATTCATTTCTGATTCTCCTCAATGACTTTACCAGAAGACCTGCTTCTCTCTAAACTCCCCAAATCACAGAAGAATCCCATTGGTTCCCACGGAGTTCTGCCATTCTTTTATGTGTTTTATTTTTGTGCCATTTCGCACCATTTTTTTGTAAAATTCACACAATTTTTTGGGCAACATTTGTGCCATTTATGTGTTATATTTTTGTTTGATCGCTGTTAAGCTACTTCCTGCAGATATTTCACATTAAAAGTCTTCCAGTGGCTCATAATCCCTCCCTTTTCTGGTGGGCTTTTACAGTAAAGATCATTATTTGTGTGTTTTATGTTGGTAGAGCTCACTGGTACCTGGTGGTGGTTTGTTTCCCGGGTCTGGAGGAGGTTCAGTTCGAGGAGTTTCAGAGCCTAACAGGTGAGCTGCTGCAGTTTATGTTCGGAGTCCGATTTACCTCCGTAGGATAAAGTGTTTCTAGCAGCTTCAGTGTCTCACAGCCTCAGAAAAGTTCACCAGACCTGTTTGTGTTCAGCATCCTTCAGGGTTGCTCAGGGAGACAGTTCTGGGGAATTTGGGGCACTGGCAGCAGTTTGTGGGAATTATACATCAATTCACACCAAAAATTAAAGGATTAAATGTTCCACATAAACATCTCCTCCTCTGAAGACACTAAGCTCCAACATTTGGTGTCTGAGACGTCTTATTTTGTCACTTTTCATCTTTATGGTCTTTAAATACGCTTACAAAGAAAGGAAAAACTGTGTGGGAATAACATCTCGTAGATAATCCATCTAAAGCTCCGACAGTCTCATTACTGAAGTCAATTATTTCCATTTTGCCCATTTTTCCTTCAAATGAGTGCTTTTCTCTGAAAACATCTGGCCACTCTGTACAGAAGCTTCAGTTCTTCTTTCTGTTAAATATATCTTTGATATCTGTACCTGCTGTTAGCACCTGCTTATTGGTTCTTTAGTTTGGTTCCTGCTCTGATCTTTAATCGTGTCAGTTTAGTCTGTAATCTTCATCCACAGCAGCAGTTAGTTGTTATTGCGTTTCACAGTGACGTGAACAGTAAAGCTGATGTTGTTTTGTTGTTGTGTCTCAGGTGGATCAGAGCGAGCTGCAGGGAAACCACAGCACCCACCGGTAAATACTCAAATATGAAAATAGGTGTTTGGTCAAGTTGAATGCGCCTCAGCAGGTGGTTTTGTTGTTCTCTATAACATGAACACGTCTGTTATTTCAGGAGTGCACTCGGCAGGGCTGGCAGAGGGACACGGTGTTAAAGAGGTGAGTCGTCGGGCAAAGAAACTGATCCAACTCTAGCGTTCATTTTGACTTGACGCGTCTCCGGTCAGGTGGTTTTCCTAACGTAGTGGTTTCTTGGTCCTTTCCAGGCCGTGCATACTCGTCATGGACTCACTGAAGCTGTCGTACCACGAGAACGTCTGCAGACTCCTCAGAGAGTGAGTTTCAGTTCTGTCTCTTATCAAGACGGGGTTGAGCAGAAGAAACCTGTTGTAACCTGAAGTAACGATTTCAGGCCTTTAAATTTTCACATGCTTAACTTGTAGTCGTCCACATGTTGACTGCTAACATCAGTGTTTTTATCATCAAAGTTCAGTCCTCGCCTTGGTGAGAGTAGTTTGACAAAACCCTCCCAACTCAAGGTCCACTAGCTAGCTTTTCCCAGGGCTTTCAACCTTATCACACTGTCTTCATCTTCAGTTACTCCGTGACTCTGTACATTACTCCGTGTGATTGCTGGGTAACAGGTAAGAAATTGTTTGTATTTTACCTCTGATGTTTGCGTTGCTATGTGACTGAATCACAGAGTAATGTACATAGTGCTAAACAACAGGTAACACTATCGCCCCCCGCAGGTTCACACCGGTACAGCAGGTGACAGATATCTGATCTCATAAACTACTTTAGTGGAAAAATAAGTAAAACCTAACTTTCTTTTTTTTGATTGCAATTTTGAGTAAATACATATCAAACAGTAATTATAAAATAGATTTCTTGGCATGAAATTGTAACTGAAGGTGTTTCTGACACCTCCTGCTGTCTTCAGCTACCTGCAGGTGGAGTGGGAGGTCCGCAGGGGGACGCCACGTCTCTTCACGTCAGACAGCATGAGGAGCTCCAACTGTAGAGTTCCTCAGCAGGACAACAGCAGCGACTGTGGTCTGTACCTGCTGCAGTACGCCGAGAGCTTCCTGCAGGTACGCAAACACCTGAATCTGTACATGTTTGAGTCTGGGAGGGTCACTGCTCCACCCAACGACGAGGAACAATACTGTTAATATGAAAATGAATATTAGACATATTTACGGCTGCAAATGAGGATTATTTTCGTTGTCAATCCAGCAAGACGAAACTCTTCTAATTTAGCAAATGTTTTCGCCCAATCTCCTTCCAAGAGATCCGCTAGAGTTAAGACTTGTTTAATCTTTAATCGCCCAATCTTTCCAAAAAATATTGAAAATAAATGTTGATACAGCTATAAAATCTAAAACTGAGAAACCTGCTGACAGAGGTTGTAGCGACGGGACATTTAATATTTTAAACGGGTATCGCGACCACGTTTCAAACCCTGGAATTGTGAGTAAATTTGGTCGGCCTTCACACTAAATGGAGCTCTCTGATTGGCTCCCCAGAACCCCGTGGTGCACTTTGACCTCCCGTTACGGTTGGACAGCTGGTTTCTGCGGCAACGAGTGCGACAGAAGCGCGAGGAGATCCGGAGTCTGATAATGAGGATGCACCAGAGCCAGAACGAAGAAAACTGAAACCACAAGGACCAAAAATGAAACCCACGAAGCTGTTAATTCACCTGTGGAATAAATTATTTATATTTTTTTTACATTGTTAATTTTTTTACTTTGCTGTCAAACATTTTTTTATGTTGATGTAATAAAAAAAAAAAAATTAAAACAAAAAAATATTAAATTGTTTAGTTTTTGTTTTTTTGTGCATGTAAAAGTCAAAAAGTCAAATCACGAGCGTTTTCTCTTTAAATTTTAACCCGGGGGAGGCCCTGGGACTGAAGGGCCCGGGGGAAGAAACAAATGAAAAGTTGTCTCCACAACATTCAGACCTTGTCCAAAAGACATAAACGTTCCTGCGGTTTGGAGGGAAAACTGCTTCCTGTTGGTCTCATAAAGAGCCGAGTCGGTCCAGAAATGTGGAATTTAATGTAAATCAAACTGCGGAAACAGTTTTGGTTTGTGTTGGAAAATCTGGACGTGATTCTCTCTCACTGAGCAGAAAATGTAAAGAAAGGAGCTGGAGGAGACGATGTTACACCTCCAGAATCGCATCAAGGGCGTAGAAACTAAAGACTAAATGAAAACCAGATAAAACCAGGAAACTTGATGTCAGTTATCACATCCACCGAGGCACCAAGTCAGATTTCACAACAGGCTCTTTAATGGATCCAAGATGTGGAGATTCCCCCAAAAACAGCTCCACTTGTTTGAAATGAGGCGGCCAGAAGACACGAGAGGTGCTCAGCGTGTTCAACCTCAGCTTTATTTTTCATCAATTTATTACATCTAAATATATATATATATATATATATACACACACACACACACACACACACACGTGTGTTAGTAGTACTGTAGTAGTGGAGGTGATAATGAAGAGTTGATGTCAGTGAGGAGAGTGTGCTTAGTGTTTGTGTAGGCTGGGGTCAGAGGTCACTGGGTTACTATCAGTGTGTGTGGTTGGCGGGGGGGGTTTGGTAATCTTGTGGTTTTAGCCAAGCGCCCCCCCGCTGAGGACCAATCAGCTTACAGCTCATTAACTGGATAAGACTGGAGGGGTACGAGGCCGACGGAGGTCTTAAATATTTAAAGACAAACCAACGAGCACTCGTCACGGTGAACAGATACCTTTTATAGCTTCTCTGAGAAACTTGTCATCAATTTGCAGGAGAGAGAAATCCAGACAACACTGTGCAAAACTGCTCATTAAAAGAAAATGTTTTAATTGGCTTAAACTGCAAGTTTTACTGTTCTGTTTGGAGCCTTCCAGCTTAAAATCCTGCTGACTGAGCAGCAAATACGTTATAAACACGGAACATGTAAATAATTCATTATATTAACATCTACAGTCGCCATGACAGAAGTAGGTAAATGTTACTTAAATTGTCCCACAGACCGTCTTCGATATCACTGTCGCTAAACTTTAACTGTAAGAAATCAGAATAAAACAGCACAAAGAAAAGCAAACTGTGGATTAAAACTATACAATCATCAGTAAAGTGAACACGGTAATGAGTTGTGACAGACGGACATGTTCAGTGATGATAGTGCTGAACATGCTGAACATTGGCCCTCATCAGGCCCTGGTCTGGCCCTGGTCTGGCCCTCATCAGGCACTGGTCTGGCGCTGGTCTGGCCCTCATCAGGCCCTGGTCTGGCGCTGGTCTGGCCCTGGTCTGGCCCTCATCAGGCCCTGGTCTGGCGCTGGTCTGGCCCTCATCTGGCGTTCGTCTGGCCCTGGTGTGGCCCTGGTCTGGCCCTCATCTGGCCCTGGTGTGGCCCTGGTGTGCCCTTGTCTGGCCCTGGTCTGGCCCTGGTCTGGCCCTGGTCTGGCCCTGGTGTGGCCCTGGTGTGGCCCTGGTCTGGCCCTGGTGTGGCCCTGGTCTGCCCTGGTGTGGTAGTAGATGGTGATGAGATCATGTTTTGCCCCAATGGCCGTAGGCTTGGCTAATCTGAGCAATGGGAGGTTGAGATTAGACAGATTTAGTGCCTCTATCCCGCTTCCTGAGTCCTGAAGATGGAAAACTGATCCTGGTTCTCTGCTGGAGGCCGACTCCTGTCTGTCAACCAGGAAGGATTTCAGTGTGTAAACATTCTGTAAAACAATTATAATTACAGAAGCAACGGCAGAATATATCAAAAATACTCTACTAGCGACTTTCAGACGCATTTTAGTGTTTTCGTTTCACGCTGTCCTTCCTCTCGTCGTTTCCTCTCCTTCCGAGTTAATCCCATCATCCAATAAAAGATGTCTGCCATTGTGGACCTTGCTGATGCAGCAGGGGGGGTCACAGTCTGGACGAGTCTAATTATAGAAAACTGAGTGAATTTCATCATCT
Organism: Maccullochella peelii; assembly: GCA_002120245.1. NCBI lineage: Eukaryota > Metazoa > Chordata > Actinopteri > Centrarchiformes > Percichthyidae > Maccullochella > Maccullochella peelii. The sequence continues at coordinate 13,119 of LKNJ01001654.1, forward strand.
GTTGTGACTCCATAAACAAAGTTTCCTTCATACATATATAATGTGTAATTTGAGAAGATATATATTATTTACATATGTTTTAGTTGGACTATGTAACATCTGAGTCATAGATTATTATAATTTTAGATTTCTCTAACCAAAGAAATGGCAGTGAGTTATTACATGCACACCATACATTTGCAAAAAATCCAATTTCAAAGTTATCTTTTAAAATATTGTTGCTCTTCTATGAAGAAACCAAATAAAAGTCCAGTTGTTTTTATTAACTCATGAAAAGTTGATGTTTTGGTGGAAGTTAAAAGTTAAATAACAGATTCATATAACAGTTCTTACTGTTGTCTTCATCTACTGTCCATTTACTCACTGAACCTCTTTCAAACCGGCCTCATCAAAGTTTAAACTGATTTGGTGAAAACAAGCGGGGAAAAGCAGGAGTGCAACCTTTGACCTTTTAATGCCTAATGTGACCTTGCATCGTGTTCAGGTAATCCACTGTGATCAGTAACGACCACCTGGCTGATTCCTGGCTCTGACTGTGATCCCGGTCTAATTCCTGGTTGTATCCCGGTGGGATCTCGTACCCAACATAAGTTGATCCGACTGGGCTCGCTGGTTGTAATAACAACCTCCAACATGTCTTGTGTTTATTTTCTTGGGACTACATTTCTATTCCGCTTCTTGTGGACTTTTTCCAAATCTTAGTCTTAGTTTAGAGGTTGTTGTATATTTTACAGTCCTCAGAAATTTGTGATTTTGGTATAAATAAAATGGACTTGACTAGGCTTGATAATTACATTTTGTATGTTGAGATACCAGTTTATTAGGTACACCTGAATCTTTTTCAGCTCTCTTGGAGTTCTCCAGTATGTGGATAAATGTCAAGACTAACAACATATAGTCATGTTCAGGGCTTCTGGGGAATGGTTGTGTTGTATTAAGATTCACTGTTTGATTTATTTTCTTTTTGTTCCTCTGGAGCTTGCATCAGTTTTACCAATTTTTTGGACTGGACCTTGTTAACAGCGTCACTTACACAGGTGAATCATGGGAAATAAACCATTGTGGAGCTGTAGCAGTGCCCAGGTAGGAACGCATCCGTCATACCTGAGGTCTCTTTTGATTTAGTTTAATTTAGTTAAACTGATGTATAAAGCTGCACCCTGAGTTTGTTTGATTTCCTTTAAGCAAGACTGACCCGGTGCACTGCGGCTCTGACAGTCATCCACTCCAGCAGCTTAACAAATAGGATTAGACAAAGAGGAAAAAATCTCCCCAGCAGCAAAGTCCCATCTGCTCACCTGAGAGAGAGCAACGAGCAGCCTGGCGACGCCGCGTCGGGACCGTCCTGAGCTCTGGAGAATATCCGTCTACTGTATTTCCTTTTTGTATTTTGACAAATGCCATGCGATCTGGTGGATGGACGACTGAGAAGGGAGCCGCTGATGAGCTGAGGAGGAAGTAAGAAGCAGCGAGTCCGGGGCTGGAGGTTGAGATTTTTTGAGAAATGGCAGGAAAGTGCGGGAGGTTGGCGCTGTGGGCGCTCGGGGTCGTGCTGCTGTCAGGATACATCTACATGGAAACAGGTTTGGGTGTTTTTATATCATTATTAACAGAATGCTTTCAGCATTCAGGTCCTTCACACATGTAAAAGTACCAATACGTTCATGTAAGATACTCAATGACAAGTCAAAGTCCTGCACTGCATTAAGTATTATCGTTACTTTCCACCACTGCTTTCGCTGAATGTCTGTCAGAATTTACTGATTTTCGGACGCCTACAGACGCCATTCGTGACTGGAAGGTGGATTCGGAGGAGCATGGCGGATATTTGGGCGAGCCGGTGGTGGACTCGGATCAGCTTTTATACAGACAACACCGTACTCTGACTAGAAGGAAGAGGAATATCTTGTTTCCCAGCGGAGTCAAACTTTGCTCTCAGGAGACTTTTGACCAGGCCATCGCCAACCACCTCAGCTACTTCCACCTCAGAGGTACGTTGGCGTTTCCTGGTTTTGGATTTCCGTTTAGAGTATTTCAGATGTGCAGAAATCTCCTTTTCCTCACGTTTTTCCCTTTAACACTGTAGGTGTTTCACTGAAGCTCTCATCCAAACTGACTTACAAGCTTAAACTCCAAGTCTGCCGTCATTAAAGGCAGCCGATCCCAGAGAGGTCAGAGGTCATGCAGAGCCAGATGCGCTGAAAAAACACGACCTTCTTAACAAGTCATTTAGCCTCACGTTCTATAGTAAACTGAATATCTTTGGGTTGTTGATCGGTCCACCTGGACTTTGTGGAAAAGTGGCATTCTTTACAATTAATCTGCAAACGAATCGTTTGGTCTCTCAGATAACCTTTACCTTCATTTATGTACTAGATGCTGATGAATCAGAAGGGAAAGGGCTTCTTCCTCAAACACTGTCGACTTTAGCTTCACCGCTGAGTATTTCAGGCCTTTCAGTCTCTTTACTTTTCATGAACCGAATGAAACTTGAGCTTGAAGATCACACGTGAAACAAATTTCTGTTAAGCTCTCAGACAATCATCAGTTTAAGCATTTTCCACCTTAAATGACCTTTTCTTTGTGATGTTGATCACCACAGGCCCCGAACAGCTGATGTGTACTGACATTTTGCTGCCATCATGGTCTAAATTTAGCTGTTTGTTTAATTTGGGACCCAAAGTAGGACTTTCCATTTCAGTGCGTATGGCACAGTCAGGTCTGCTCTGTGAAAACATCCAAACAGACAAATACAAGCTAATTCTGAGCATTAAAATCTGTGTTTATGTTTTGTTGGAAAAAGAACAAGAATCTATGTGATTATTGATTTAATGTGATTAATAAAATCTAATCTAATTTCTCTAAGGGAATTTTAATGTGTATGTAAACACACTTATTTGAAGAGAACTGGATGTGAGGGCAGATTTAAGTTTGAAATGTTTGTATTACTTGTGAGGAGCCCAAACCTGTCAACTCACCACATACAGGGACCCGCCTCTGTAATGGGCACCTACAATCTGGTCCTCATGTTAGGGGCTTTTATTTCAGGCTTAAAAGTTGAGTTTAAAGTTGTATTTAGCGTTGGCTTTGTTTTGCGACATGTTTATGTGTGTGTGTTTCAGTGTGTCAGGAGACGGTGTGGGAAGCCTTTAAGATCTTCTGGGACCGGCTGCCGGAGTGGGACGAGTACCACGACTGGGTCAGTCGCTGCATAGACGGCTCCGTCAGTGTCATGGACGTCGGCAGCTTCTTCAGCCAATCAGAAGAGCACACCACCCTCATCAGGAGTGTGAGTACGCCATTGTTTTGTTTTTATTTTAATGTCTAGTATACATCTGCCTGATTACAACCACCACCATTTGTCTCCTCTGGGTTTTTGTGATTGAATATTTGACGACAATCTATAACATGAGATGGATAAGGTGTGGTGGGGCGGGGGGTTGTAATGTTACCTGCATTACAAAACCTTAGATTATACAAATTATCTAACATTGTGCAAAATGCTGTGCTTGTTAGTTATAAACTGAGACTCTTGTTTGCTGACGATGTGTTTCTTTCTCTTAGAGAGTCACCACGGCTGCTACGACCAACAGGTCAGTTATCAAGTCTGTGCTTCGTTAGCAAGTCACATGTTCTTGTGCTCTTGTACTGGTGTTCATGAACCTACTAAAGAAATGCAAAAAAAAATATGGATTAAACTGTCATTTAGTGATGTGTCGAGTTTCTGAATCATCTTTTTTAAATGCGTGAAAATAGATTCTGCCAGTGTGTTGACACAATATCTTAAGAAAAAGTTTCTAAAAATATTTAATACAAGTTTGTCTTTCTCCTGTTTTCTTAAATTCTGACCTTTAACTTTTGATTACTGCTTTGTTTTGCCTGTTGTGTGCAGCTTTTTATTGCTTTTGATGTTTTACACCTCAACAGTCTCCTTTTAAAGTTTATTATTATAACTTGGACGCCTTTGAAGGCATTTAAAATGAAGTTATTATTGTACAGTGTCTTGTAACAGGTTGTTCTGCTTCAGGTAAATATTCCCACGCTCTTTTTAAATGACACAGACGCCAAACTAAGTGACTTGTTAAACGTTTTTGCGGTAACAACTGTGTTGTTGTAAATGAAAGCTATAGACTGACAGTCTCTGTGGTTGTGTATTGACACCTGTGCTGTGTTTCATCACCTGCTGCAGTGTGGCCATCACCTCAGGCCCTCCTCCATGCAGGTAGGCCTGATATATGACTATATATAAATTACCTATAAGTAGATATGTCAACGTATCAGCATCCAAAAGATAAGTCACAGACTGTTTATACTATTTCAAAATACAGCAACAATAGCAGTTTTCTTTTATATGACCAATATATTTTTACACATATACAAATAAATGATATATATTTATAAGATAAATAAGAAGAAACACACAAGATTTTGGCACATTGCCTTTATATATAAAAGCCGGTCATATAGAGGCACCCAAACAACCTCCTTACTGACAGTAAAACTAATATTGTAAATATGTCTTTTTCTTGTACGTATATGTATTTAAACTGCTTTAGACGACTAATGACCCAGAAACAGAAAACTGTCAGAAGTGCTTTGCCGCTTGCTTCACGCTCAGCCAGATGACTTCTTGTTTGTTGGGTTTCGGGAGGAGCCAGTTTATTTGTTTGTTGTCTTTGCTTTGTTTGGCCTGTTGCACTTTTTACAGTCGTGTGGTTTTTGTTAATTCTCACTGTAAAAATGCCTCGGCCCAGCTGTGTTGCGATGGCTGCATTTTAATGAATTTAAAGGGGAATGCCAACTATTTTAAGGATTCACAGATGTTTTGTCATTGACAGTGAACGCAGCTCAGTTTGTTGACTCCGGTTCTTTGTAAATGTTGGAAATCCAAGAATACAAACCTTCTTTGCTGAGCTTCTTTTTCTCTATAATTTTCTCCGTATTTTCTAGTTTTAAGATGAGAAACAGTAACTGAACTGTGCTGCAAGAACACAAAAGAAATCTTAAAATAAAAGCAGTTAAATCTGCTTGTGCTTAGCCGTCCAGAAGCTCATTTTATTATGTTTCTGTTCACAACAACAAGGATCCTGTCTTTTTACTTTTAATAACTTTATTTTTATAATTGATTAATCATTGCCGCTCTCCTGTAAAAATGATTTAAAACTTTTCATGAATTAAGACAGCCCTGTTTTCATTTTCCTGTCGCTGCCTTTTTTCCATAATCGAATGGGTTTTAAATGTTTTATTTAGCCTAAGAAGTAAAAGAACACTTCATAGAGGCTGCAATTAATCTATTATTCTATTATTAATCCATTTTCATTATCAGTTAATTTAAAGAATTATTTTCTTGGTTAATCAATCATTTATTTTTGTTGAGGTCAAGGTGATGTCTTCCAATGTGTTGTTTGATATTTCACAGTTTGACAAAGAAAGCTGTTAAAGGAGGAATCTACAGCAAACTGCTGCCTGTCAGCTGGTTTTGGTTGTTTTCTAAATGCTCTGCTGTCTCTTTGTCTCTCCTGCAGCTCTGAAACAACAACAGTCCAGACTGGAGAATCTGTGACAGAGACTCTACCAGGTAAACACACACCTGAAGCTCCCTCTCTTAATTGTTCATCTTAGCAGGTTTGATACTAGTAAACTTGAAAACATGGAGAATTTAAACCTTTTCAGTTTGAGATTATGAGACCTTCAAAACCTTTTAAATGAAAGCAGAATGTTCTGATTTATGGATCTCATCTCACTCTAACGTCACTCTAAGACACTGTCTTCTTCATATTGAAAAGCTACCAGGCATTATGCCTTTAATCATTGTTTAAATCAGTGGTTTTCAAACTTTTTGTACAGCTTTTTGGTCAAAAACGTAATTTTTTTTGACCCAAGATAAAATTATTTTACATGACATTAATTTATCAGATGCTTTTATCCAAAGAGACATGTAATGAGTTCATTCAACCTCTGCAGGAACAAGTTTGTTTAATTTTAAATTAAAAGGCGACATATTTTACAGTAAGTCACTTCTGTTCATGCATTCATTGTTGAATGCATATACAGAGTTTATACATAGTTAACAGTTATGTATTTATACATTTCTTTAACAGATACTATTGCAATTGAAATGCTGACTAGAGTCAAGAATTGTAAACTGTAAAAGTAAAACTTGAAGGTAGCAGCTAAGCAATTTCATTGAGGGAGAGAGAGACTTTATCTGACAACAGGTGGTTAATAGTGTCTCATTGGTGACCTCTTAGTGACCCACTGAAAGTCTTTCATGACCCCATGATGGGTGGTGACCCAGACCATGAAAAACAATGGTTGTACAAACCTAAATGTCCGTACAAGTTTAAAAGTCTGTTGTCAGCTGCAGTCCCTCACCTTACACCCCAATCTGTCTTATGTGAGGGGGAGTGGGTGCAGGAGGCTGATTCCCGTCACACGCTCTGCTCTCAGAATAGATCTGTAAGCCTATTTACAGGCAGCAGTCTGGTCAATGGAGGGAGGCTGAGCAGAGGACCAGCAGCAGAGATGTAGACGTGACTGAGTTACAGTAGGACAAGTATCAGGGTTAGTAGGATCACACCTACAGGTGGTTGTTCTGTGGACTGAGCAGGGGTGGAAATGTCATATGTCTCTAAACAGCTTGTTTGGGTCTTTCAAAGTATCTACATCCACTGCATCAAACACAAGGTCTTTCCACCCCCCACCCCCCAACACAACCCCCTCAAAAGCAAAAACAGCAAAAAACGTAACAAATTATTTACATATTCGCCACTGACATTCACAATCCTTAAGGAAAATAATCATTGCAGATTTTTTTCTTGATATTTCCAATAAACTGCTTCAAACATGTTTGGTGTTTCTTAACGTCAATCCCAAAAAGCAAAACAAATTGTAGTGTCAACTTCTTCACAAAACAGATCTACATGACCACCAAAGGCAGTTGGAGGAATGCGGTATACCTGTGTAATTCTGCATCATTTACTTTCCATCATCCTAATTATGTCATTTTATCTATATTGTCATTTTACAGGGGAAGATGTCATCAACATCAATTTGGAGACAATCGCAACTGGACAAGATGACCTTCCACCAGACTTTGAGGTCACTGCTTGGACCCCTACACTCTCAGCAACAGAAGGGTCGGTTCAAGAGGCTACAACATCCATGGCTGAGATTCCTGTGGATTTGACCACTGAGGCTGCACTTGCTGCCATGCCAGAGGCCACTGAAGATGTCCAGGAGACTGGAGAAGGCATCATTTCAGAAAGTCCACCTTTGGGACTCCTGATGGGAGTCCCAAAGGTGACCATCAGTCCACCTGATGGGATTGTTAAGGAAGTGAGGGAAGACAAAACTGTCCCAGATACAACAGAAGAGGAGGCTGTAGTGGAAGACGACAAGATCTTTGAGATCATTCCTGAAGATCTGAATGTACCTGATTCTGAGGGTATTCAAGAAGTTACCCCAGAAGGTGAGGAGCCACCCTCAGAGGTTGTTACAGAAGCTGTCCCCCTGGAAGAATTAGGGCAGGAAGTATCCCCGGGGCCTGCTTCTGAGGCTCCATCAGAAGTCACGACGGAGAATATCCCAGAAACAACTTTGGAGGTCATTGTGGGCCCAGAAGTTGGAGGCGTTCCAGACAATTCTTTGGATATCACCCCAAATGTAGCCTTGACTGATGAGGTTGTAGAGGAACCCATTGAGGATTCACCAAAGCCAACTGATGAAACCCTACCAGATGCGCCTGAATTAGTTGAGGCAGCAATTCTTGAAGAACCTGAAGGTGACATACAGAAACCATCTGTACAACATCTTTCAGTGGCTGTTGTAGAAGCTAGCCAAAATGAAACCAAAGTCAGCACAGATGCAACACCAATTGTATTTCTGATAACAGATCCATATTCAGAAGAAGAAGCTAAAATATTTATAAATGTGACTCCAGAACAAGAATCTATCTCGGAAGTAGAAACAGAGGTTCCTTCCCAGGGCTCTATTCTGACGACAACAGACAAGATAGCAGTAGAAGTTAGTAAAGACATTGACAAGGGCAAAGCGCCAGAAGACAAACCAACACTAATGGCTGAGGTTACTCCTGAGCCTGCCATAGTGATCTTACAAGATGACAAGGATGAAGACACCTCTTATGTCACTGAGGAGGCACCACCAAATAGTACAGTGGGTGAGATGGAGGCAACAGAGGAAGATACACCTGTGGAGGAAGACATAGTAGTAGAGGCAACAGAAAAGCCAGAAGAGGAGGTAAAAGTGGAAGTCAAACATGAAGAAGCTTCAGTTGTTATTGATGATGAGACGACTGAAGCTGCTGCTGAAATGGATTCCCCTGAGGTGATGATAACAAAGACAGATGTAAAAGAGCTCATTGAGACTGTTGTTGATGAAACAACAGAAGAAGAGGCAGTTGAAACAGAAGATGTCACTGTGGCAGAAGGGGAAATGGTAGAAACAGCAGAGGAGGCAACAGTTACCGTAGAGGATACAGTAGAAGCTCTGGTACATGTCACAACAGACACAGCAGAAGAAGAACAAGTTGAGGCTGCAATAGAAACACCCATCATTGAAGAAGGGCCAGTAAAGACAGTCGATGAGACTAAAAAAGAAACAGAGGGAACAATTGAGGCTACAGGAGAACCAGTTGAAGGTGGAGAAACACCTGAGGCACCTATAGAACCTGTAGAGAAAGAAAGAGTAGATGTAACTGAAACTGCACAAGAAGGAGAATCTGCAGTAGAAACTGTACAAGAACCAGAACCTAAAAAAGAAACTGTAGAAATAGTAGAGCCTACAGGGGGTGCTGCAAAAGAAGCCAAACCTGCAGAAGAAACTGCTGAAGAGACAGAACTCACAGGAGAACCAGCACAAGAAACACAACTTGTAAAAGAAACTCCCAAAGAAGCAGAACACACAAGTGATCCAGTACAAGAAGCAGAACTCATAGGAGAAATTGCAGAGGAGTCAGCAGAACCCATGGGAGAACCTGTAGAAGAAACTGCAGTCAAAACAGAACTCAAAGAACAACCAGCACAAGTTGCAGAACTCGTAGAAGAAATTGCAGAAGAGTCAGCAGAACCCATGGGAGAACTAGCACAAGAAACAGAACTTGTTGAAGAAATTTCAGAAGAAACAGAACCCACCAGAGAACCAGCACCAGAAGCAGAACTCGTAGTAGAAGTTGCAAAAGAGAAGGAACCTACAGGAGGAACTGCACAAGATACAGAACCTGAAGTAGTAACTGATGAGGATAAAACAGATCTTGCCATAACATCTGTAGATAAAACACAAGAACCAGCTGGAGGGGAACTAGTGGAGGATAGAGAAGAAGCAAGTTCTGAGGCCTCAGAGGAGATACCTGAGGAAGAAGTTGGTGTTGCCGAACCAGAAGCAGAAGGATCTAAACTAGAAGTCCCAGAGACTCTTGATGAAACCCCTCCAGAGTCTTATGAAGATATCACTCCAGTTATTGTTGTTGTTCCTGAAGATACAGAGAGTTTATTGCCTGGGACTGAAGTGGATGAAACACCTGAACCAGAGGTAACAGTGGAGCTTCCAAGAGACTCTGAGGTAGAAGTACCACTAGAAACCACCAAGAAGAGTACTACACAGGTGATTGAGCCTGCAAGTGAGGTTCCAGAATCCAAATCCTTCCCTGAAGTTGAGAAAGAAATTGTCCCCGAGGCTCCAAGTTCAACATCTCCAGAAGTTGTGACTCATGCCCACCCAGGGGCTACCACAGAGGGAGGAACCACTAAAGCTGAAGAGGTCACCCAAGAGTTTCCTGATGAGCCTGTAGAAGAAGAAGAAGGTGTCCCAAGTGAGGACAGCGTCCAAGTTGTCCCAGAGGAAATTGAGGGGATCTCCCCAGATGTTACAACAGAAGATGCAAAGGAAATCATGACGGAGGCTCCAGTAGAAGTCACATCGAAGTCCCTTGACGAAATCACCCCAGGAAGTGCAGAGAGTACGCAAGGTACTGAAGTGGATGCCACTGAGGAGGCCACCGCCAGTACCTCTTTGGAGGTTACGAGCAAGTACGTAGTGGAGTACAACAACGGCAACTTTCCCGATTTAACAGAGAGGCCTTATGACGTAGATGACAACTTACTTGGAAACAATGACTTTGGGTTGGAGGACGAGAACTCGGTAAGCAAATATGGATAAGTTGTAGAAAGCCTGGGTATCGACTGACAATAAGGTAAGATAAGACATAGCAATACCAAACTTTTATCTGTGTGTTCCTGCACATTCAGATTGGTAACGAGATAGACGACCCCTTGCTACGCCCCCCGAGGCCCATGAAGGACCAGGTGGTGGAGCTGAGCATCAAGTTGAGAGGAGAAACCTACAATGATGCTCTGAGAGATCCAAGCAGCTTCCACTACCAGCAGCTGGCCAAACACTTCACACGTAGGGTAAGATGATTTTTACAAGGACTGCTTTATGATCGTGACGATGACCGGAGCAGTTTTCTAGAACAGTAAATGTTGATGAATGGTGTGGTGTAAACATATTGATGATTTTAAGGGAATACATTCATTTTTTTAAGGTTTTGAGAATCATAAATTTGCAATCCACAGTTATTCACCCCAAACCGCTAACGTACTACCAGTAAACGTTCGCTCTAGTTGTGTACGTTCATTAATTTGGGTCATAATAGGGTCATTTAGTTAAAAAATCTTGTCATTTATTTACACAAAAATAGCTTTAAGTTGATATTTTAAGCATGCTAGCAGCTCTAGTCATTGCATTTCTTAACTTAATGGAGATATAGTTTTGATGTAGTATTATTATGATGTGCCAAAAAAACACAATTCTCCCACAGCACATGAAAACTGTCAATTTAGATGATCAATGAGAAACACTATCATCATGTCTGTGTGTCAGGTAGATTATTGGCTCTCATGCTGCATGCTAATACTTTAGCATACTCTATGCTGAGTGAGGCTTCAAGCTAACATAAACATATGTTTTGTTGAAATATGGAAAATGGGCGAATGAGTAGCAAAACTTCAACAGTTAGAAAATAAAATCTAGAAGCATTTCTAAAGTGAAACATAGAAACTCATCTTAAATGTTAATGTACAATACTATAAGTCAATACTGCCAGGTCTTTCTCAACATAGCTACGTTAGCATTAAGCACCAGAGCATCTACAGGAGAGACAGGAGAGTCTTATTAATGTACAGAGAAGTTAACATTTTTCAGTATTGACCACATTGTTGTTTTCATCTTATTTTGGAGAAAAGATGAGCTGTGGTTGGTCTATCTCCTTCTGTTCTTTACTCCTTCCTGTCATTTCTCCTCTTTCACTCCTCTCTCTGACGTCCAGGATGCACACTCATTACCAAACTGACTTGCTTGTGGTTACCTACGAACTGCAGACTCAGGAGTTTGGCTCTGGTTTAAAGGCCTCGCCTGTTTTTCACGGGTTAAGGATCTTCACGCTTTCAAGCTCAGTTTCCTGGTCCCTGCCAGTGATCGGCTATACGACCCGCTGAGGCAGAAACAGAGCTGGAAAACTTCAGAGAACATACAGAATACGAGCAGTGACTCACTTTGAGTTGGTGGAAAAAAAAGCTGTGCCAGGAAAGCAGAGAGTGCTGGTGTATTCCCGTACCGCTGGGAGTTTTTCAGGCTCCGCTCCACCGTTAGTGACGCGGGAAGCCAGTTTATGGTTTGAATGTCGGGGTCAGGGTCATTAATGAGGGAATATGAAGTGGATAACAGGGCTAATAGAAACAGCAGGAGTCTGACTGCAGCAGAGTGCAGCCGCGGGCCACTGAGAGCCAAAAATGTTGGTTTTTATTCCAAATGAAAGGCTTCATCAGCAGATTTCAACAACTGAGTAAATGTATCATATTCATGTCTTTCTTAATGTACTTTCAGTGCTAATTGAATGAATTGCAGTTGCTCCAGCTCTCTCCTCTGCTGCTTCAGCTGCTTTGGTGCTTCACAGAAACAAATAACAAATCTGAAAAGCTAAAAAAAGAAAAGAAAATAAAGACAGACGTTTCTTTCCTCTTTTTTACTTCCAGATCGAAGACGCCTTTGAGAGGTTGCCGGGCTTCAAGAACGTCTACGTTGTCGAATTCAGGTAACGTTTGTTCCAAGTACAGTCCCAATAACTTCCTGTCCTGTATGTCCATATGTGGCCAAATATTAATCCTCAAGAGTTTGAAGATATCAGCGCTGCTTTTCTTTCAGCTGAGACAGAAATCGAGTTAGAGGCTGAGACTTTGTTGATGTAAAGCTACAAACAGACACAACAAGTAGATTGGATAATAGGAGGCTTCACTGTGGTTGGATTTGATATATTTATGTGATGTTTGTTTCTGTTGTCAGGCCGCAGAAGGACCTGGAGCGGTAAGTCTGACTTTTCTCATTTATTGCTCATCAGCCAGATGTTTGAGGGCATTTTGGTTCTTGTCAGACTAAAAAACACTATAATACTGGAAGCTTTTGGAGCTGTATTCATCCTTGATTTGTAGCTCTGCAGTTTCTGTAAGCCGGAGGCCTCACAGACGACACTTTGGATGCTTCGGTTTTTAGTGATTTTCATGTTTTCACTTCAGTTGAAGGATTAGATGAACTTGTTAAGCTCTGATCTCACTCCTGACGGAAAGTTCACGGTCACCCAGAGAGCTCTGAAACAGCAGGTGTGAAGGTTCAGCCGGGTCTGATAAATCCAGTCTGCTGTCCCTTTTAGTTAGCAGGGCCTGATGGGTAATTCAGCTGTTGTGTTTGGGATAAAGCAGAACAAAAAGAATGAGTTTTCCTCCAACATTGCTGCTCTTTTCAGGAACTGTGTCCTGGGTAGATTTCCTCCCTTTTTTAAGATATAAGGGAAGATTTTAAGCCTCACTAACTAAGATGACTATTTTTTGCAGTGTAGCGTCTCTGATGTCGTTCAGTTCACTGTAAAACATCACTGAGCGCTGGAAACTCTTATTTTCTTAACAAAAGGCAGTTAAATCTATCTGTGGGTACAAGGTGAGAGGGACAGGTGCACATCACAGCTGATGGAGGAGATTAAAATGTCCATAAATCTGAAAAAAGACGCTGCAGAACCTGCCTGAGAATCCTGCTGTTTTTAGCTTCTCTTCAGTATCACAGTAATCCAGTGATGCTGTCTGTACATCCATGGGTACACTGCTAACAGGAGTTGCTGACAGAGACACTCTGACTACATGGAGACTGATACAGGCTGAAAATAAACAGCGTAACTCACCGACTCTATGGCAACATTATACTTCCTGTATAAAAAACCCTAAAACATTGTGGGAGGTGTAGTAAATCCCTCAAACAGAATTAAGATGAAGAATAATAAGAGTTCAAAATCCATTAATATGAACTTTTTTCATGTTTGACCGTCAATATATTTAGTGACATTACTGCGACTTAGACTGTCTCATCAACATGGTTCTTATCTTCCAGACACACTGACACTCTCCTCCGTCCATTCATATACACATATTAAAACCTAAATTAAAACCTGTGGACATGGAGACAGAAAGGTTGCGTCTCAAAGCCCCTTTCACCTGCCTGTCGCACTAAATAAGAGCTGCTGCTTTGCTCCAGTGTCCACTTAATGTCCTTAACAATCAGTCAGCTGTTAAGTGGGATAAGTCGCTCACTGCAGGATTACTGTTAAAGGTTTATGACAGGCCCGCCCCCCTCTATCCAGGAAAGCCCCCCCACAGCAGGTTAGACTGTCACTCTCTGACCACACTGATAAATTCACTTTGTGAGCTCGGAGAGACTCTTAAACTCACCTGAACTCTGCAGAGTCGTAGAGACTCGCCTCAGCGTGAAGCGACGAGCTGAAGCAGGAGAAAGTCGATACGCTCATAAAATCCTCAGGTTCTGGTCTTCTGAAACGCTCGCCTCGGGAATTCATCTCGGAGTGAACATAACGTGTAGTCCAGCATTTCCACTTGGTTACCTGCAGGTTAAAAGAGGTTGAAATGAGGCTGAACTGGGTTGAAAAGTCAACTGTTGTTTCAACATTTAACAGTGAAGGTCCAAACTACATGTTGAAATAGTTAAATAGAATTTAACCCAGGTGTAAATTGAATTGGTTATTGAGTAAGAGTAGACTTAACGACTCATTCTCAGACATTAATGTCGTAATATGAATTTAGATTAATCAGAGAAACACCTCCTGGTCTTCTTCCCTCTCAGGGGTTTGGTGGTCCTGGTTCACTACGCCATCACTCTGGAAGTGGACAGCAGCGGCATCGCCAACGCCACGCTGGACTTCATCTCTCTGCAGAACAACCTGGTGGAGAAGAATTACCCCGGAGCCGCCGAGCAGCCCACCGTCGTCTACACGATCACCGACTTCCGCAACTACGTCACCGAGGCTCTGCACAAAGAGAAGTTCATGACCAACAGCAGCCTGGAGATGCAGCTGGACTCTCTGCAGCTGGAGAACGGTAGCATGCTGTGTTTAGTGTTGGTTAATTTAAAGAAAGGTTATATTTACAACCATTATTTTACAGGTTTGCAAAGTCCTACAAATTTCATGAGAATTTCCTAGAAATGTTCCTGAAATAACTATTTAATTTGGCACTAATGACATGTGAAATCGAGAGTTTAGTCAGTTCTCAGCAGGTCAACTGAACATGAGAACAGCATACAGTTTATATGAGGAGTAAAGTTTCCAATAATACATTTATAATGAATGAATATTTGTTTCTGCTTTAAATTGAGCAGCTCTTTTGAGGAAATTCCTATTTTTCCTGTATTTAGTGCCAGAGTTCTGTTTTGGAAATAACTAAAATATGAGGGATGGTAATAATGACTTCTTAATGACCTCCACTCTTTTCTGCAGTGGAGAACTTGTTACCTGCTGTGAAACCGACCAGCCGACCAGCCGACACCTTCGACAACATGGTGAGTTAAACTGATCGAGAAGAAGAAACTGATTACTGTTATTTCTACTAAAGGTAGAAATAAAGATCAATTAACATCAACATCAGAACGTTTACGGCACAAACGAAACAAACTTTCTTTCAGGATAACGTCCTCGCTGCAGAGAAGCCTCCCGACGCTCCCAGCCACGAGGAGGACAGCAGCAACGTTTTCCTGAAGAAAGACGACTTCCTGTTCGACCCCTTTGACCCGTGGAAAGGCCCTCAAGGCGCCGTGGTGAGCGAGAATGACGTCTTCATGTTTGAAGAGAGCACAGTTCCTCCACCCGCTGCCGAGTTCCCCGAGGAGGCAGTCGACCTGCAGCCAACAGCACGAGAGCGTGAGTACATGTTCAATAACTGAACAAAAAGTGACGGACTGTTAAAGAATAATTTGTGTGTGTTTTGGCAAAACAATCCCAACTCAAGGTCCACTGACCAGATTTTAATTAAAAATGGCAGCACAAAAAAGAAGCCCTAAAAGTGCTGCAGATAAAATCATCATCAAATCATGTCAACATATCCGTCTCCATGACGACTGATTGTGAAGACCATACGATATGGTTGAAAAGTTCCCTAAAAAACTTAGGATTGTTTTGTCACTCTACAATTTCCAGATCAGTGCTTCACATTCATATTTCAATTCTATCAACAATTTAGATGGAAAATAAGTTCAGTTATTATACAATAGTTTCACAGTTCAATGAAATGTTTGTATGTGAATAAAGAAGTTAAGCTTCAAATATGAGCAGAAATTCAACATTTTACAGTGTTCAAAATAAAGACAAATACAAGTCTTTTTACTCTCAAAAACACCAAACAGGTTTCAGTATTTTGGGTCAACTTCTTGACCTTTAAAACAAATAAAACATAAGAAGCAGGTCATAATGTGATAGTTTGGCTGGCATTAATTCCCACTGAACCCAGTTAAAACTTCACCCAATCAGGTTTTCTCACTGGGACGTGAGACTGTAAACAGATCTAGGTCTTTGTAATTCTTTCCTTTAGTTTGAACTTCATCAGAGCTCTGAGGAGGGAGATCCAGGCCATAAAACCTCTCCCTGTGCTTTACAGATAATGGAAACATTGAAGATGAGGGATTCCTCCTCAGTAACGCTCCTGCAACCGGAGACAATACTGCCCGAGGGGACTATGCGGTCGGTCCTGGAGGCTCCTCTGCAGCTGCCCCCTCGCTGCCGCTGAAACCTCAAACAGGCTCTGAGGTCACGCTGGACGAAGGATCTGGCTCTGGTTTCTCTGGAGACGGCCAGGGAGCTGATCTCTGGTCCTGGCAGCCAGCGGCAACCTCTGACGGGACTGGTTTCTACCACGAGGAGGACGGCAGCCTGGAGGTGCTGCCGCCGCCTGATCTGGAGGAGACTGAGGATGAAGACGAGGATGAGGAGGCCTTTGGCGTTGAGTCACCAACCACAGAGAAGGGTGATTTAATTGCAATGGAAGTGAAGTTCCCCAATGCTCCCCCTTTGCGAACAACAACAGTTCCTGCTTTTGATGAATCAGTGCCGGACAGAGGCATTGAGGAACCCTTCTTGGACCTGGTTTTGGTTACGCCACACGTCAGCACAGACCCTCGGTACTCAACCACCACCGAAGCACCTGTATTCTCGCCCAAAGGAACCTTGACTGTGGAACTTTCAGTGCAAACAATAGAGGCATCCGGCATCTACGACGACTACTCCTTGACCGAACCACATACCCTTGTGACATCAGTCACTGATTCTCCTGGACCTGAAACCTGGACTCGTGAGGCTCCTGTTTTTGCAGGACCAACTGATTCTGTAGTCAAGCTTCAAGAAACCACTGAAGATGTTGAAGTAACTACTGAAGCAGCAATAGAGCTTCCAGTGGCAACAGTTGGGTCTAAATCAAAAGAAGATGTACCTGAGAAGGAGAAGGTTGAAGTCATCGTTGCGCCTGAAGTCCCTGATACTAATGCTTTCTCAATCGAAGAGTCACATACCTTTTTAGAAGTCCAGGCAGTCACAGTCAAAGAATCCAGCTTTGATATAATCACTGAAGAGCCGTCAGAAGTCGAGGTAATCACGAAAAAATCCAAACTGCTGCTGCCAGAAACCAAAGACCACGATAAGGTTGAGATTTTAGAGGAGCAACACATTGGCACCACTGATCCCTCGATAACAACGGCACCTGCGCTTGTCATCCAAGACGAGGATCTGGTTGTGGATGAAGTCATGGTGGTCACCACAACAACTGCCGCTCCGGTCCTCACTTTATCTGTGAATTCAGACCGCAGCAGCAGCATCGCGCTCTCGCCTGAAAAGGACTCACCATTCACTCGAGTGTCGGATTCAGTTCCGGAGGACGAGGAACCGGTTCACCATGAGCACCCAAACCACAAAGACATTGTTGAAGTTCCAATAAGCAATCTAACAGATGTTCCTCATTTGACGCCATCTGTGGTTGTTGTGAACAAAATAGAAGGGGCTCCGACGGATGCCCTAGAAGGGTTGCCAGGTGCTTCAGCACAGGATGAAGACATTGATACCACCTTAACAAATACTTCGGAAAGGGAATTGGGTAACGATATTCTCCAAACAACAACTTACTCGCTTCAGGAAGTCAACAACAACAGCCCCGCTACCGAGATCCAACCTTTCGAACAGGATTTTTCTGATGTGCCAAACATCGACGTCAGCTTTGATGTGTTTCAGTATGGCGGCGTGGCAACTGAAGGTGACAGCAGTGGCTTCTCCAGTGGGGCTCAGGGGTCGGACCTGGACGCCATCGCATTACCAACCCGACCAGGCAGGGCCCTTACGGTGTTCTTCAGCCTCAGGGTGACCAACATGGCGTTCTCCATGGACCTCTTCAACAAGAGCTCCCCTGAGTACAAGGCCCTGGAGCAACGGTTCCTACAACTGGTGAGAACTCAAAGAATCTGGTCTCAGTGAATAAAAACTTCTAGATTCATATGTAATGTTCTTCACGCGTGTCTTTGTCTTCACCTTTCAGCTGGTCCCATACCTTCAGTCCAACCTGAACAACTTCAAGAACCTGGAGATCCTCAACTTCAGGAATGGCAGCATCGTGGTGAACAGCAGGATGAGGTTTGGTAAGCCAGTTCCCAGAGGGGTCACCAACGTTGTCTACCTCATCCTGGAGGACTTCGCCAACACTGCCTACCAGACCATGAATCTGGCCATTGACAAGTATTCGCTGGACGTTGAATCAGGTAGGACTGAAATAAAGTAGGGAGGAGTTCGACTTTTGCAAATTATCCATTTTTAGGATGATTGGCTCAGTTTTGCCTAAAAGCACAATCACATCGGACATTTTTCAACTGGTTTCCAATACAAATCAACTTTTTCTAGAATGAAGCGTTATTTTACGCATCTATTGCAGAGATCTTCCTCGTAAGGCTTTTATTTTTTAAAAATTGCTTGAACAAGTTCTTGTCTGTCTAGATCTGTATTGAAAACAGGTTGAAGTAGTCTCCTACACTGGAAGATTATTCCTCATGTTCGAAAGACCCATGAAGATGCATATTATTTTGTAGTGCACATACCTGAATGAATGCATGAGTGAGGTGGGTGAGCAAACTCTAGAAGCATATAAGTCTCCAACGTCCTTCAAAAATCCAAGACAGGACCACTTTGTTAGAGCTAGAACTGCTAATTGGACCCTGGTTTGTTTTCTGTAGGTTTGTTCTTTATCTGAACTGAGGGTGGAGACAAATTTGTGATTTGGGGCTACATAAGTAAAATCGACTCGATCTGACTGTCCACACCAGAAAAGGTAAAGCAGGAAGTAGGGTGACGTTGTTTTAAAGAGTCTTAGCGAGGCGGTCTGGATAGTTGGGTCCTGGGTTTATATATCATACCAGCAGTCAACATTGGTTTCTTTTAATCATGAAGCTTGGCCTCACGCAAGAACTATCCTATGAACAGATTTGTTATTAAGTGTCATGTACGAGTGATTTAACAGAACTTGTCCTATTTAGAATTTTCTCTTCACTTTGAACAAAATTCACAAAATTGAGGCCTGTCACAAATACTTATTGTTCTAGAGAAATACTACAATAAATGCTGCTAGTTTGTAGCTTCAGACAGTGTGTATTTGGAGCTGTTATAAGACCTTTCATGTTCAGCAGTTGAATCCTGTGTGTGTGTGCAGAGTAACTCCTGTCAGGACTCTAATACCTGAGATAATCTGTCTGGGAGGAACGTGAGCGGCAGAACACACACTGACTCACTCCGATGAATCAACATGGCCGCTGTTTACGTCCGTCTGTCTGAGCCCAGAGAGAGAGTTTCTGTCCTCTGCAGGTTTATCTGCCTCGTGTCTGAAAGGCGTGTGTGGAATGTAACCAAGTATATTTACTCAAGTACTGTATTTAAGTACAATTTTGAGGTACTTTACTTGTCTACTCCACTACATCTCAGAGGGAAATATTGAAACTGCTCTTAATACTTGACGTACATTTTCCTGATAATACTTATCAGATAACAATGTTGATAAAAGATAGTAATTCCAGTTGTGATTGGCTGCTGCAAACACTTTTGCAGATTAGCTTGCTAGTGCCAGTGCTGCATGGGTTCTACTTCCTGTTTGGTCTTAGTGAAGAACTGAATCTGTCGGCTTCTTCTAATTGATGAAACCTGTTTGCTGCAGTCCTTGAACGTCTTGAACTTGATTGTTTCTTTTCTAGGTTGGCTGTATATTTATTTGCCTCGTCTCTTTGTCCTTTTTGACTCTGATGAAGGCAATCATTTTTCCTTTGCAGAGGAAGGACTTGTCCAGCTTTTATTTTGGCAGGCAGTTTGATATAGCAGGAAGCGACAGAGTTAGGTAAACTTTTAACTTGTTGGGTGGATTTTGTTCTGAATATCCAAACTGTACAGATGTCCTTTCCACCTCAGTGAGATGCACAGCAGGATGATTTCTGCAGCTGAGACGAGGCTGTAACGTGAGATTTATAGTCATTTCCTCCGGTGTGTCCATCTCTGCTGAGCTGCAGCTCTTTAATCTGTCTGAGCCAATCAGAGGAGCTCCTGACAGCCTGCTAACCCTAATCTACAGCAGTGAGTCACTGCGGTCAGGACTCACTGTGGACATGATAATCAGTTTACTATCTTCACTGCGCTCCGAAGCACATGGTCGACCATAAAGTCCACCTTAAAGTCATTATAAAGACATTTCCAAAGATTCAACTAAAGCAGTCCATGAACAGTGAGGTTAAATCATGAGAACCTGGTACGTACTGTTCCCAGGATGTAATTATTTGTCCATGTTTCATGCTGCTGCTCCTCTGCAACATAACAACATCAAAATTCATCCATTAACTGACTCCTTTCGGCACAAAGGAGTCGCGTCTCTACTGTGAGCTCTTTCAGGATGTCGGAGCTCCTTAGATCTGGTTTCTCACAGCCCGTGTATTTTATCTGTTTATTGGTTCAGTGAGGGCACTATAACCACAGGCCCATTTGTCCCATTTCTGTAGCCGTGACTTTATGAATACCCTCTGAAAGTTGGGACAGTTAGACATTTGAACATTTTGGGGACATTCTTAGAGTTACAGTACAGAAAACTTGCAGTTAGTCCAGTTCACAAGATGATATTCTAAACAGATGGCCAGATGTGGTAAAGCTCCTCTATTCCCTCTCCTAAAGTTAATGTTATATATTTAGTGTCATCATGTCTTCAGACATTAGCAGAGGCGCTCTTTATTTCAGGTGAGGCAGACTTTACTGTAAAAACCAAACCTGAACAGAAGCAGCTTGTCCTTGTCTCTGAAACTTCTTCTTCTGTGTCTTTGTTGTTGTTTCCTCCCCAGGTGACCGGGCAGATCCCTGTAAGTTCGAGGCGTGTAACGAGTTTTCCAGGTGTATGGTGAACCGGTGGTCGGGCGAGGCTGAGTGTGTTTGTGACGCCGGATATCTGAGCGTGGACGGTCTGCCGTGTCAAAGCGTCTGCGAGGTGCAACCCGACTTCTGCCTCAACGATGGCAAATGTGACATCATCCCCGGAAAGGGCGCCATCTGCAGGTTGGGGGAGGTTTTACACTGTGGTCTTATTAAATATCAGGACCAGGTCTTCTAAGTTTGATTTTCCAACAACACAGCTTATTATAACAGATTGCTCTCAAGTTTCAGATGTCTGTGTGTCCTTAAATGCACCAACCAGGAGACTTTAGTCAACTCTTAGTTAGAACATTTACTGTATTTTGAACTGAATTCAAATTGGTCTTTATTCTTTAAGTTAAAAATAAATAATAATTTTAAATAGTAATGTGCTCTGCAGAAGTAATGCAGAAAAAGACCAAAAATAATGAGTCGATGTCAGAAAGAGATTGTAGCGACCGAAAAGGAGATCCTGTGAACCTGTGACCTTTGCTGCAGGTGTCGGGTTGGAGAGAACTGGTGGTATCGCGGTGAGCACTGTGAGGAGTATGTTTCTGAGCCGCTGGTGGTGGGCATTGCCATCACTTCGGTGGCTGGTTTCCTCATGGTGGCGGCCGGGATCATCTTCTTCCTGGCAAGAACGCTGCGAGAACAGTACGACGGGGAGGACACCGAGGACCCGCTACGGTGAGAACGACCTCATCTGTCTGATTTCCAATTTAATGTTTGTATTGAAAGTAGTTGCTTCAGGTTTTAAGAAAAGTTGGAATCACAATAATTTACTCAAAAGTTTAAGAGTAAACCTAAATGTTCAAATGTTTCCCTTTTCCAGACGGGGTGACAGTGTGCCGACGCTGGAGCGCGCCACCAAGTTCAACCCCATGTTCGAGAGTGACCCGGTCACCGCCCAGTACTACCGTCGCTATGACGACGACGTGCCCCCGTACTACCACCGCTGCGACCCCGACCTCCCCCAGTACAGCAGCTCCGTCAGCGCCGACGGCTCAAAAGACCTCGGCAGCGACGAGATACGGCACATCTACCAGAACACCACGCTCACCAAAGAGGTTCAAACAACTCCAAGTTTATTTTCTTTGTTGCAGAGAGATCTGACTCGTAATCTCTGAAAGAGACGGCACGATTTTGGCCGCGTAGAGCTGAGTGTCATCAGCATAGAGGTTTATTTTAATATTATGTCTGTATAATCTGTCGCCCAGTTACAGCATATAAATAGAAAACAAAGTGGTCCTGAAACTGAGCCTTGTAGGACACCATACGTATGGAAGAGTACTAAAAAAAGGGCAGAAAAGTGTAAAAAACTGTAACGTAGAAAGAAACTGTAAGAACCGTAATCTTAATGTGTAATCATTTTTCTAGTCGTTACATTAAAATATAGTCAAGTAGAATTAAAATGGAACAACAACCAGAATCAGCTGCAGCCAGAACATTTTCATAATTATCTTTTCTGTCAGAAATCAGCAGAGAAGAACAGAGCATCTTTAGCAGTCAGGAGTGCTAAAACAATTAATACAGTTTTCCTATCAGCTACTGAACTGTGAAGGTCGACCTGCCAATAAAAACTAAACAAAACTCAGTAAATTGGCAGCCGAGATGACGATGATGTGGTGAAGAGAATATGTATGTGTGATTTTAGTTAAATATTTTAATTGAGATGATTTATAGGAGCTGAAGGTGTCGAGGCTTCGGCTCTTCGTCTGTCCTCCTGCTTTACTTCTGTTCAGTAACATGAGTTTGACGGTCGAGTGTTGTGAAGTATTTTCCGTCCCGGCAGGAGGTTTGTACTAAACAGGCCTCCTCCTCCTCGTCAGTCTACAACTCGTCCACCTCTGACCTCGCCGCCCGGCTGTTACATAAACATGTTTTCCTGTCTCTCCTCTGACCCCTGACCTCTGACCCCTCTCTGCAGGAGATCCAGGAGCGTCTGAGGATAATCGAGTTGTGTACCAGGGATCAACAGTTTGCCGACTTTGTACGACAGACTCAAGTGTGAGTTGTTTGTGTGAAGTAAAAGACCTCTTTTATTCACATTTTGGAGAAACATTTTGTGTTTTTAATGATTTATATTGAAAACAACGGAACAGAACTGCATAAAAAAACAAATCAATTAAATAAATTCTGTACAAGTAAAAGACAAGTAAACATTTTTATTATTGATTTAGAAATAAATTAAGAAATTTAGTAATAAAAATGTCATTATTTTGCTACACAAAGTTTCAAAAATCAGGGAAAATAAAAACAAATAAAATTGAAAGAAATTATATATAAGAAAAATTAGAAATCATGATAAAATATATTGTTATTAAATATTAAATAAATAATATATTTTAAAAAGTACAATTAAAAAACAAATCATGTTCAGCTACAAGACTTCCACTAAAACAAAAATATGTAATCATAATAAATAATAATAAATCGTATTATAACTAATTAAAATGATAAAACATAAATTATTTTTATTAATGCATGAACAACCTTTATGACCACTATGGCTGCACATAATAACACAGTAAAACTAAAACTTTAAACTATCAAACCTACAATATGACAGTCATTTTTATATATATATATATATAGAGAGAGAGAGAGACAGATAACATTATACACTAATTATACTACTGCTCATATGTGTACAGTAAATAAAGTATATTAGTATTTTTACTTTATTTTTTATTTTTATCATGCACAATCTATTCTTTCTATTTCTTTTCCTGGCACAAATAAGCTTCTGTAGAAACACAAAACAAGGCTCTTATTCATTACAGCTTTTAAATACTTCTCGGTGGGTGTAAAGCCGAGAGGTGAGCCAGGGTTCAGACAACACCTCCACCTGTCCACCTCAACCTCAGACCAAAGACATTTTAAACATCCATCACCCGTTATTTTGAAACTCTAGACAACCGTTTCCTGTTTCCTCCACTGAGACGTCCAGATGGGAATAAAATATTTTGGACTCTTTGTTGCTTCTCCAAAAAATCCTGTAATTCGACTCACAACCTCTTTTGTCGTCTGTGTTTTTAGATTTTAGTGCAGTTTTTCTTTTATTAATTTTTTGTCCGTCTGTTTTCGCTCCAGAGCAAAATATGTCGACGACTGACCAGATTTCCAGGATCAACCCTTTAGACATTAAAGAGCTCCTGAGCTCCTTCAGGTCTCAGCTCTCATCGTCCACCTGCTGCAGGTTTCAGTTTCCAGACAGACAGATGGCAAATTACTCAACTGAAAGACGAGACGGCGACGGTCCAGACGTCACCGAACACCTTCAGTAGAGTTTTCACATCAGGAGGAAATACTTTTATTCAAAATCTACTCAATAAAATAATACGGATACAGAAACAAACGTATCTTAGACCACAAATACAGCCCGGAGTTTAATAACTGCAGTACTGGTTAGAAAATATTGATTAGATATTTACTGAAGTCTGAAAGCTTCAGAGCAAACAGAGTCCAGAATCTCCTTCAGCAGCTGATGAAAAGCAGGAAACATTTAAAACTAGTCCTGGAGTCGCATCAGCAGTCTGACCTGGAACAATCTTCCTTCCTCTCTCCGCTCATCTGTTTATGTTTGGGCTTCTTTTATTTTATATTCGGGGAGTTTTTGTGGTTTGGACGGCGCCTGTTTGGACCACATCACTCGCCGGCCAAAAACCACCAAACTAATCCAGTTTTGTCTTGTTTTGTGGAGCAGATTCCTGGAGGAGAGAGGGAGCTCGAACACATAGCGAGTCCTGAACCGGCGACCTTGAGGTACGAACATCATCTACTGAGACTCTTTACTGTGGGATCGGATTCTTTTTACTTGGTGCCTTTGTGAAGTCAGTCCAGATGTTGTTGTGTGTTTCAGGACAAAGTTCGACCTCAGAATCAGTTCTCAGACATAAAAGCTGCATCTGTACTTCAAACATTGTCACGTCGAATGTGTCGGAAGAACGAATCCTGTAACCTGAAGCCTTTTGCTTGTTTTGTCTGATCTGAGAAGTGAAGCTGAGCTCTCACCTGTGCTCTCACCTGTGCTCCTCTGCAGAAACCTGCCTTCGTCTTTGACTCGTGGAAGGACGCGGAGTTCGTCTTCGGTCTGACCGCCTGGAGGTGAAGGTGACGAGACGGCAAAACCTTTGGGAGTTTATTTTCTGTTGGACGGGTCGCCTGTTTCAGTGACCCTGATCTGAACTTTGACCTCTAACCTTTCCTTCTGATCTCCACCTGTAAATACTGTGTTGTCTGTTTGATCACTTCAGTTCACTGCTTTCTAAGTTCTCGACGTTTTCACTGCTGAGTACCTCTGTCTTACACTTTCAACTGGATTTCATGGCTTTCATCTTTAGCTTGAATTCAAGGGCTTCTGTTTGCAACCTGCTCATCACTGCCGTCGACCAAAAGACCGCGCCGCTCCCCATCAGTGCCTTCGCCGCTCTGCTAGCTGCTTTGGGATTTGATGCGTAGGATCTCAGAGCCCTTGACGTCAGTATTCCCGTTTCCACGACCACTCGGATCACTAAGCCACCGATCAGCTGCTTACCGAACGCCAGCTGCGTTTCACACGAATGTTTACATTTCTCAACCGATGCTGAGTGTTAACTGGTGTGTAGAACATGTAGCCTGTATGTGCGTGTTTTTTTAACAAGTCCTACCTACCGATCTTCGTGCGCGTGCCCAGAAAGTTCAGATGCTTACCGCGTACAAATGTTTATAACCTCTCCAGCAACCAGCCATACAGATACATACAGGTTCTGATTGGTGCGACTCGCTCGTCCAGTCCGGAGGTCTGGTGATTAACGAGCTCACTGAACACATCGGGCCCCTTCACCAACAGACTGAAGGTGTCTGCTTTCCTTTGAAGCGATGTTCATCAGTATAAAACAGAGTGACGCTTCATATGATGAAGATCCGCTCAGAAAACTGTCTGCACGGTTTTTCATTTACATTTTTATGCAAAGGACCAAAGAGATATCTTAATAAAAACACTTTCGGACTTACGTGTTTTATGACCCTGGAGCTAAAAAAAGACTTGCTAAATAATGTAAATGAAGCTATCAGAGAATCGAAACCCAATGGATATAAAAATGCATCCACAGGACGGCCAATAAAAATGTTTTTAACGACTGTTGTTTTAAATTTTCTTCATTTGTTGTATTTATTTGACAGATTTCTGCTTAATAAAGCGTCTGGACTGTAGATGAAATGTGTCCGTAGACTGACAGCTGGTTTTTAGAAGCTGGATGTTGTCACGACTCGACAGGCTTGTCACTCCCCAAACAGCCGTTTCACTGATATCTTTGTGGGTGGGGGTGGGGGGGTGGGGGCTCTTGTCCTTTGCTGTCTCTGTGTTTTGTGTTTTCTGTCCAGTTAAACAGCAGCGACGGTAACAGCAGCTGTGATGTGTGAGTGCGAGCTGGCACTGTCACGTTTTTCTAAAATAAAATGACAATATTTTTTACAGTATCAGCCTACGTCCATCGTGACTTAACCACTTTTATTTATGAGTGAACATCAAAACAAGATCGCAAAGTTTGATTTTACAACTTCCTGTAAAAAGTTATTGAACAGAAATGACAGAGTGAACACGAAGACATGAAAGTAAAAAGATGAGCTGCCTCTGTGGTGGGAAATAAGAGACATCGCGTCTGATTGGTTCACCGCTGGCGTCTCCGTCCACTGATTTAAAACGCAGCTGCCCTGCCAGAGAGATGCATGCTGGGTAAACGAGGCCACCTGGTGGCTGGAGGAGGTCTAACAGACGGACGGACGTGACCGAGTTCAACAAAAACTGCTGTTTCCTCCACCTGTCAGTCAGACTCGTTGTCATGACGACCTGATGACAGCAGAGGTGAGCGTGTGTGTGAGTGTGTGTGGACAGATTCAGATTATTAAAACTAAATATGATCAACTAATCAATGATGATGTATTATTGTTTAAAGTACTCAGTTCAACAGCTGCAACATTAAAGTGATGAACACATGAATCCAGTAAATATATATTATTCTTTTACTTTTGTACTTTTACTTAAGTAACATTCTGAATGTAGTATTAGTACTTTCTTCTTCTTGAGTACTCTTTCCTGTTCCTGCTGAAGATGCAGGATGACATCACCACAACCGTCCAATCAGTGAGCAGAGACCCAAAACTCAACTAATGATCTTCTCTGCTGATGAAGGGGGTCAAAGTGAGTCCTGCAGGATCCGGGCGGTTCGGATGAGACCGAGTCTGCTGATGTGGATTTCTCTCTGATAGCTTCTTCAGAGCTGATAATCGATTGATAGATGATAAACAGTCTGACAGAACAGGACCCCCTGCCTGAGCTTTCAGTCGCTGGTCCTGATCCTCCTCTTGGCTTCGTCCTCTCAGTAAAGGTTTCAGCTGGTTTGTGTCAAACATGTGAAAACCTGAACCTCCCTCACATTTCTATTTCTGGGTTTTTCCACTTGGGTTTTGTTTTGATGGAAAAGACTCACTGCAGTTTCTGGACTCGGCTTCTTCATGTTTGTCATTTGTTTTGTCCTCTCTGAGTGGCCATGTTTGACAGAGTTAATAACATACTGTTGCTTCACGACCTCGTCATCACAATGAGACGTTCCTCTTTGAAACATACTTCACCTCCAGAAACATGTGATCAGAGTTTTTACAGTGTGTGAAAAGGAAAGTAAGATTTGCAGGAGAGGGTTTCCACGCAAACGTGAGCT
Source organism: Maccullochella peelii (assembly GCA_002120245.1). Taxonomy (NCBI): domain Eukaryota; kingdom Metazoa; phylum Chordata; class Actinopteri; order Centrarchiformes; family Percichthyidae; genus Maccullochella; species Maccullochella peelii. The sequence goes on from LKNJ01001654.1 coordinate 40,626, forward strand.
TCAGCCAGCCTGTGAGCAGGATGTGAAGCTCTGCGATTGGAAGTTTGTTACTGAAATGCATCCTGGGAGTCGTAGTGACGTGAGAGAGTGTGGCGTTCCTCAGGGCTCCGTCCACGGGCCACTGTTATTATTCCTCGTTTCTTGTCTAACGTTTGCAGACGACTAAACCTTGTTTTGTTTGTCGTTGATTAAACAAGCTAACTCCAGTCAGAGTGCTATAAATCAAACAAACTGTTTAAATATCACAGATCTTTAAAAAACATGTTAAGTAGCAACTAAACTCCTCCGAATGATAATCGACAAAAACGCTGATTATGTCAGTAGAAAAGGAACCAAATCTAATTAGGAAATTAAGTTATTTTGTAGAGAATGTCATTTATTCTTCTGTAATCTATTATTACATAACTAAATCTTTCTTTGCTCCCCGTCGGCTCCTTTATTTCAGGAAACTTCTTACAATCTGCGATATTAACGTTTTCCTAATATGTACTCCTCCCACTTTGCTGTGTGTCTGTGATTATTATGGTCTGTGATGCATCAGGTGGCAACGTGTTGCTGTGATATTCATAATAATGAAAAACATAACTGCTGAACCAGACTTAAGCTCTTTTTATCAACAAAACTCCCTCCAACATTTGAACGTTTGTTAATTATAATAATTCACACTTCACAAACAGACCACAAATCCTCCAGATCTGCTGGATCCACATCTAAAAAATAAATAAATACAAATCAGCTGTACTTTCTGTTCCTGCGGATCAGTATGGGAAGTTTACAAGAGTTGTAGCTGAGTCACCCTGGGAATCCCCAGAAACCCCGAAGAACCCGACTGCCAAACACTGAGACTCTGATCCAGATGACGGCAAACAGGAAATTAAGTCCTCCAACATTTCCTAAGAAGAGAAAATACAAACTCATAGCAGAACAAAGCAGCATGAATGGAAACTGATCACAAACTGATCACACAGCTCTAAGTTTCTCTTTGACTCAGTTTAGTTCTCTTGTTGGGACATTTTCCCATCTCGTTATTTTAACATTTTTACTCTTTAAAGCGTAAAGCTAAGTTTGTTTAGAAAACTCAAGAAAACCACTGGAATCACCATAGCAACCAATAACATCCTGGCAACAACCTTGAAAACCATTTTACCACCTTAGCAACCAACTAGCCACTACTTAGTAACCACGTATCTACTAAAATACAGAGCAACGACCCGGGAACGTCTCAATGAGCAAGACGCAACACATCTGGGGATATAGCACCTCAGGAAGCAGTTAGCATCTGCTGCTAAAGATGCTAAAGAGGAGAAAGTTTCTGCTGTTTTGTTACCTGGTTGTTTTGTGTCTCAGGTCTCGGATCAGCTGACTGGAGGAAACTGGACTTGACAGCGTTGAAGTCGTCGGTTTGTTGGACAGACAAGACAAAAACCTTTTCTTTCTCTCAGAAAGTTAGAAGTTAAAGTTCAGTTCAGTGTTTGTTTACAGTCTTCAGGTTTCAACACTTTAAAGTCTAAAACTGTCATTAAGAACTACATTGAGAAAATAAGCATTTTAATTGCAGATTTGTTCTTTCCAGATGTTCATTTTTAGACTTTGGACCAGAAAACACCCAAAAACCTGAATTTGTTTGTGTTGAAACCTCATTTGAAACACATTTAATTTATAAATGGCAGTTTCCTCAGCTTGTTGAGCTCTCAGTGATCGAACTGTAAAGGCAGCAGGAGGCTGCAGACAGGATGTCCTCTCCAGACTTTTATTTTGGAGACTGAGGAGACAAAGCTGAGCAGGAAGACAAAATAAAAGCACCAGGAGTAAATTTTTATTTTCAGCTCCTCGCTCGCTTCTTCTGCTCTTTATATTTGACTGATTCTGATTGGACGGCAGATATCAGCTGGCGTCGTCCTCTGTGAGGCCTCGATGACCCAGAGAACCGAACCCTTTCTTCCTCCCCTCCTTCCTACAATCCTTCTTTCCTTCCTTTCTTTCCTGCTTTCCTCTTCCCTTTCTAAACTGAAGACCTCCAGACAGGAAACCAGCTGACCTTTGACCTCTGTGTTTTAATCTTTTTTCTGTCAGAACTTCTGTCGACTTGGAGCTGAAGGTCTTAAATCTTCTCCACAGTTCGCTGTCAGCAGACGTTTTGCGGGGTCAGGTGATCAGACCTGACAGCTGCAGACAGTCAGATCCTGAGGGAGTGATGCATTCTGGGATGCTGTTATGTGACGTAACTCCAGCGAGGAGCGACCTGTTTTTATTTTGGAGTCCTGGAAAAGCAACGAGGGACGTCTTCATCACCTCTCGCTCGACAAGCTCCTGACAGTCAGGTCTTTCCTGGAGCTTTCTTTGTTGTTTTATTACCCACAATGCTTGGCTGCTGTTTGGGAACCGTCACCATGGAGACGATGAACACAGTTATGTAACATCAGACTCTGAGCTGGACGCCAGGAGGAAAAGATCTGATTGGCAGCTGAAGCCTCGGTGACCTGTGATGTCAGCTGATGGAGGAAATGACGTCATCACCGCATCAGAAATGATCACCAACGAAGAAGAATTAGTCAGTCTGACATTTTACAGTGTGAGTGAACGAGCTGTCAGCACTTCCTGTTAGCAGTGTACCCATGGACACACAGACAGCATCACTGGATCACTGTGATACTGAAGAAAAGGTAAAAACAGCAGGATTCTCAGGCAGGTTCTGCAGCCAGATCGTTCTGGACTGAAATACATCAAACCTCTGTCTGTAACAAGCTGAACTGTAGCTCATAAATCTGCAGTTAATTCAGCAGAAATTAATTTCACAGTGACTCGTAGGTCATGTGTGTTTGGAAAGCAGCAGCAGGACCAGGACTCACCCTGCTGACAGTTAAATCAGCTCATTTTTACTCGTTTAAGGCTGAATTATGAATCCAGAGGTTTGTTTTGGTTGGCGTCGGCGCTGCGGCAAGACGTGCGGCGACGCTGCAGCCCGAGTGCACGCAACTTGTTTTACGACTGTTACAGACTGCTGTACGTCACTCTGCGATGGACAACTGGACGCCCGCGATGACAAACTGAAGTTAAAGCAGGAAATCCTGCTGGCTCAGACCAGGAGCTGTTTACTCTCCTTTAACCTGCTTCTACTGCAGCATGGAGTTTCCTACATTTCCCAGAATGTTTCAGAGAGTATAATCCTGAACACAAACCCACGTTCAGCTGTCCTTGGACCGGCTGTGACACATCCACGTGTCTCTCAGACTGAGGAGGATCGAGATGATTCAAGTCTCTGGAGTTTTTACTGTTTTGTGTCTCGTTATTGAAACCAGACCGAGCGTCGCGCTGCAGCCGGCAGCAGGTGGCTCGCACATGGACGACGAAGAACATGATCCGTGTTGACAATCACAGGATCATGCTCTTTTCCTCCCTGTTGTCGGGGCCCTGGGGCCGAACTGAGGCTCTGACAGCTCTTAACCTCGGCCCCCAGAAACCTGCAACCTGACGCTGAGCGAAGACGACGACTGCTAATGACGGGATTATCTCTGAGAGGCTTTAAAGGACGAGTCTCTGTGTTTGGAGTCAGATATCGGTTTCATTAGAGGCTAGCTTAGCACAAACACTGGAAGCAGGGGGAAACTGCTAGCCTCCTTACGTTCTTCAATATGAAATTAATAGCAGGAGTTCAGGCAAACACACAGATGTTTCAGGCTCCGCTGTCCTCAGTGTGTGTTGATCAGGTGTTTCAGTGATTATATTGACCCTGACTCCTTCCATCAATAGTTGATCAATTTCATCACAATCTCTCCCAACATTCAGAGGAAAAGTAGACTATTAATCAAAGAACATTCCATGAAAATAAAAACAAAAACGCTAACTGGCAGGGTAGGATTGAGCAACTGATGGGCTAGAATCTGGCAACGTGGGATCAGGCAACGGGAGAGTCACAATCCGGGTCCCGGCAGGATATGATCCGGCTCCCGAGGCAGCGCCAGGAACATCCCAGGTTAGGATCAGGCAACCTGCGACGACGTAGGATTGGGCCAGGTGTCAGGTGTTGGGTTCGGACACTTCAGGATGTGGCCCTCTCTGAAGGTTCTCCAATAAAACATGAAATGTAAAAATACGAGTTTTTTTATAAAAGACTGACGGGCTGGATGGGTTTTCATTTGACTTTTATCTTCACACCAAACTTAAAGCCATGTTGGCGCCTCATCCTGAAGTCAAACACGCAGAAACTGAACCTGCAGTTGATCCTTGTGGGTTAAAGTTTAGGTTCTGGATGCAGCAGGAACTGGTTTGGGGTTTGACAGGTCTGTTTGCAGCTTCAGGGCCTCGAACATGAGCTGAGTGCTGAAACCCCGAAACGATAAAGCTTCATTTCCAGGAGGACGAAGGTTAGCGGGTCGGAGCTGAAGGTTTTTCTTTCAAACAAAACCACTTTTTGGGTCAGAAGAGAGCCACGGAGCTAATCTGAGGTCCACAATGGTTTTGGTTTAGCAGGTGCCTCCTGAACAGTTATCTTACAGCGACTGGAAAGTATCTGGACTTGGCCGTGTGGGGGTTTAATGGGAAACACAGTCTGATTGTTTCCCTCCTCGGTCTGGATTCAGACTCCGTCGGCCTTCCTGTCAGAGGCCGTTAGCTTCGGTTGCGTAACGACTTCACGAAAAGAAAAAAAACCCAAAAGGTCTTAAAACGGTGAAGCGATAGATTTCCTCTAATGGGAGGCAGCTTGTGTTTGAGCTGCTGGGGAAAAGCCGAAGTCAGGGATTGAATAACAGTTTGACGTCGCTTCAAACTGCAGCTCGACTGAACAGGTGACGTTTGGGAGGTCTGAGGCCGTCAGGAGCCTTAACGAGGTTAAGAGGTCAGAGGTCACAGTTTCAGCTACCTGAGCTGCAGTGTTACATCATTTCCTGTCAGGAACAAAAGATGGACACAAAGATTCTTGATATTTATTGATGACACAGATTGTTATGTTTTTAACACAAAATAACCAGTTGGCCACAAATGAAAAGAAAGAAACACAAAAAGCAGATTATGTCCCTTTTACATTTCTGAGCATCAACATTTAGTTTATTATTTTGTATATAATTGCAATAAACAGTATACATAAATATGAGTATTTAGTACGTACTGTATGCATTTGGTTTACAGTGTGGAACGTTAACGTTAGCATGCTGATGTTAGCATTTAGCTCAATGCCCTTTTGTACGTCACGTTTGCAGCTTTTGTTTGTAGAAAACTGAAAATTTCTTGCAGAAAATCGGTGCCACCTGCGAGTTAACTGGTAGGAGTCAGTTATTTTTATTTAATTCAACTGTTATGAACTTCTTAAAGCAGCAAACATATATCTAACACTCGACAAACCACTTTTTTCAGATTGATTTAAGTTAATTACTATTAAAATGACTTGCAGAGATATAATCCGTAACAGTTTAGTCTGTCAAGTCTCTTCTTGTTGAAACGTTCAAGAACTCCAAACAAATCCGACCTCACAGAACTGTAAAATAATCAAATCTATCTGGTATTTTTGGGGGATTTCCTTATTTCTTATTTCTGCCTCAGCAGGATTATTCTGCTCTGAACTCTGAGGAGGCGCTCTCTCCTCTGAGGGCCTCACAGAGCTTCATGTAAGCTGGCATGGAAAATAAGCCATCCTCTTCTCCGCTCTGCTTTCCAAACCTGAGACGTTCCAAGTGGGGGAGCTGACGGGGTGGCGTTCAGCCTGCACAGGCGACATCTGCAAACACTTTCCAAATCACTGCACCAGCTGGCAGCAAGAGGAGGAGGACAAGAAGAACCGTTTGAAAGTGAGAGTCCCGATCGTTGTGCCCTGATGATCATCCATCTCCAGAAACGTCCGAACGCCGAGTCAGGATGACGAGAATACGCCGAGTTTCATCGGGTCATCACCACCTTAAAGGTTTTATTAAATGTTCCTGAAGAGCCCCTAAATATCTCACAATTCAACTTCAGGTCTGGTTCCAGACCTTTTTCTGCTATCTGAGATTAAAAAATGGAGAAAAACATTTCCAGAAATAAATCAACATATTTATTGATCAACATGACAAACGTTACTGAAGCTGCTGTGTCGGCTGAATATGATTCAGTCTGATTAGCAGACTAACTTTAAATTCAAAGATCTTTAAAGAGTTTTATCCAGAACTGGCCTCTAAATTGAACCCATTTTGGGAAACCAGGCTGCCAGAATTAAAAAAGTTAATTCTTGACTCGTGGTTTAACTTTGTTGTGAAGGTTTGTTGTTGTGGAGCCGTCAGTAAACCTCAGGAACACATTTATTTCGGTAATAATGACCGTCAGTAAACCTCAGGAACACATTTATTTCGGTAATAATGATGTTACATGTCAGTCAGACGTGATCGCACCTGAAGTGTTGCTAATAATCTCACTGCAAAGGAAAACATGCGGCAGGTCTCAGCTGGATGTTTACAGCAGAGAGTTTGGTTGATGATTGTCACCATTCGTTGGTTAACCTCAGAAACCGCCTCCTAACAGCTTGAAGACTTGTTGTCATCATTTCCCCAGTCTCTTTGCCAGTTTCCCAGCAGCCCCTGAACGCTGCACAGACGAGGACTAAAGAAGTCTTTGTGTTTTTAACTTTCCTTCAGACTCCACATGTGTCTCTGGGAATCCGTTCAAGGCGTTCGGAAAGAAATACCAAACAATCACTCTGTAATTACCTCATTACCCAGCAGCCACCTGAGAGCCGGACGGTGATACTTCCTGAGTTACCTGGTGTTAGCATCGCGGCACCTGAACAGGAACAGGTGGTTTAGCTTCCGATCAGTTTCATCTCTGTGCGGCTCTGTTTAGCCTAGCTTAGCACAAAGACTGGAAGCAGGGTCTGTTGGATTTACATGTTGTATCTTGTTAACAAGTGAGTCACCGATCCACCCAAAGGTCTGGTTTTGGTGACAGCAGAGTTAGCTCCAAAGCTAAGTGCTGCTAAAACCAAAAGTTCTTGTTTTGTGTTCTGTAAAGATGCAACATGGAAATCAGACGGTGGATTTAGAGATGTATGAAGCAAAAATGAAAAAATAAAAAGGACTTTAAACCGAGTCCAGATGAAGCTAATCAGTCAGGGGTCATTAAATTGATCAATTTAATGGTTCTTTTCACATTAATAACCCTGTAAACATTTTAAATCTCTTAATTATTGGAGTCTCCATAATTCAAACAACCCCCTCTTACATTTACTATGCATAATTAATCCGGATTTAATGCAGAAATTAAGGGGATTTAATGTGTGCTTGTATATATTAAGTGTTTTTCAGCCTTTTCACTGTGTCTCTTGCTGCTGTTCAGGCCGGGGGGCAGACAAAGGCAGCTTTGTGCTAAGAAGCAGAGTAACGGAGGAGGTTATATAACCTTTCTGCTCCTGGCTTCAGCGCTAGGCACCGTGATGCGATGCAGGTGGCGCGTGGGCTCCGGCACGAGACGTTTGATTGGTTTACAGCTGGGCCTATCAGCTGAGGAAGGAGAAACACTGCTAAACATGTCAACATCTAATATTTAGTGAGACTGAGAGAAAATGAAATCCTCCTTCTTTCACTCCTAATGGCTGCTTTTTCTGTTCATTGGCAGTTTTATTTCTTTCCAGCGTTTAGACTTTTTTCACTTTATGATGAGTAAAATGTTCAAATCTTCAACGTAATCAAATCAATATTTTTATGGCTTCAATGTCTTTAAGCGTCGATTTATACAAATGTTCTGAAATTAAACTCAGCATTGTGTCTAAATTTCTTTAGAACGTTTGGGATCTCCACTTGAAATATGGATCCACTGATTTAAACATGACTAATTATTAGTTATTTACTGAAATTGACTTTTTTTACACTCTGCAGCTTTAAAACATTTAATTTCAACATGTGGTGGCTCCTGCTGAAATATTTAACATAAAAAATGATGTGAAAAAATATTTCTGGAACATCTGATTAGTCATTAAGATGGTTGTGCATCACTAAAAGTAATTTGATTTCACAAACTTCCGCTCAGCTTCTCTTCTTTCACACATTTTCTAGACAGAAATTCTTAAAGTCGGTTTGTGTTCGAGGAAACTGTCGCTTGTTTTTACGACTCAACAGATTAACTGACTTGTTGAAACTGAGATATTTTACAACTTGTTCTGCAGCTACTTGCAGGGACACATTAAGTGTCGGGACAGTTGGGAATGAACTTTTAATCTGAAGAGGCAACACTTATAAAAACACTCTGTGCTTCTATTGAACTTTTACGCCAACATGAGGAGAGAAGCCCTTAAAATGCTTCGAAAAATGGACATTTGAGCATCTACAGCAACTCCACGTGCAGAGGAAGACTGTCTGGAAAATCAGGATGGATGCAAAGTTTCCAGCCTCCTTCATATCAAATGATTCAGCTGCATCGATCAAAGTGCAGCTTCTCTTTCTGTTTTTAGGTGAAGTTGCATTTAACAGTTGTTCATGTTCTTTCTGAAAACTCACTGATTTCTTGGACTCTGCTGTTTGTTTGCTGAAATAACTTCTGTCTGAATCTGAGACTAAAGAGCTTGTCAGTGTGCAGTAGAGTGTTATATTGTGAAGTCCTGTGTGTTTTATTGTGAAGGCCTGTGTGGAGCTGGCAGCTTTCAGCCTGCAGAGACACATGAACTGAACACCTTAAAGGTGCTTTTTGGCTTCAGCTTCCTGTGAAGTCACCTGATAAAGTTTCGACTGCTTCTCCGTCGACATTCAGCTCATCTCGAATTTTAACATCTGAAGTAGTTTGTCCTCTTCATAAGGATCCGGTCACACTCGCATTTATTGGAGAGAAATTTCAGACCAAAATCAATTCATTTTAATCTAATCTAATCGTCTCTGGACAAACTGATAACATATTGTCTGGTTAGCAACACAGCTAGGTAGCTAGCTAATGCTGGTTAATGCTACTATGATACCAGCCAGTTAGCATGGTACCTGTTAGTTTGGCAGCGATGTTACGCCAAGCAAGTTGAAAATGGTTCAACTTAACCAACATTTTGTTTAGGAGAATAAAGCACCAGGAGTTCCTGCTAAGTTTTGCGATCAGATCGGTGTGTACGTTGCTAGCTAGCTAACAGCTAACATCTGTACAGTTGGTACTTTGGCTGCAACAAACACTCCAGCAGTAAAATGTTGGGTTTTTTTTTTAAGTGCACGTTATACATAAAGTTTTTATTTGCATCAGTTATACTAGTGGCACTATTAATAATAGTAGAATTAGTAATGTGATCTTTTTTATCCAATGCTAAAATGTTAGCTCGTTAGCTAAAATAATTGAAATCATTGTCTTTTTAATGTCAGTTAACATTAACAGATATTTTTGCATTTTTTTATCATGTATTTTAATATAAATACATTAGTATTATTAATACTGTTGTTGTGAGTATATTTGTCTTTAGTATTTTACAAATCTGTGCAGAAAATGTTCCACTTTCTGTGAAAGGTGAGTGAGACTTTACTGCTTTTGTTTATTTTTTATCACGTCGTAACTTTAAAGAAACATTAAGTTTTATTATTATCATTAGTATTAGTAATAGTGGTAGTATTAATAATAGTGGGAGTAGTGATAATAGTATCAGATTTGTGTGTAAATGTATTTGTTTGCCATTAAAGTTCAGTTTTAGTTGTTAAATCGACTTGTTGTCTGTTGGAGCTGACTCCTAATTGGCCGTAGGATAACAGCACCTTGTTGGCCTAATTGGCATCGTTAGCTTCGTTAGCCTAATTAGCAGAGTGCCATGGGAGCGTTGTGCCTCGGGCTGTGAGTATGTTTGTGAGAGTCCTTAATTAGTCCTGCCCGTTGAGCCTCGCCGCTGTCTGATGTGGGAGCGTTTAAGTTTTACAGGATGAGGGGAGGAGCCACTCTGCTGCTCCGGCAACAATAAGCTTTACGAACGCCGACACGAAGAGGGAAAAGAAGAAGAGAGGAGTGAACTTTCACAGCCTGCGAGCAGCTCAAGTGTTGACTGTGGTGAGCGGCGTGTTGAAGCTTGTTGTTTGCAGCTGTCAGACTCTTTACTGCCAGTTTAAAGCTGCAACTTTCACACTTCTGATCAGTCTGAACAGTTTCTGCACACTGGACTTAAAGGACGAAAACAATGTGTTTTAACTCTTTAAATTCACATGATGTACTTTACATTTTTGCTGTTAGATGTTTTGGTTAAGTTTTACTACAGTTCCACACAGCCATCAGCAGAGGATGTTTCCAACGATTCCTCTGAGAATCAGGATGTTTCACGAAACTGGAAGTTTTGTCTTGATTGTGGCGCCGGAGAAAAATTCATCGGATCACCAAAATTATGCAAAAACATTGTCCTAATGTTTGTGACCAAATACCTGCAGAACTAATGATATTCAGCCTCAGCTGCACTCTGTGTTTACTGCTAACTAGCTAATGTTAGCATGCTAGCACGCTAAACTCAGATGGTGAACATGATACCTGCTAAACATCAGCACGTTAGCATTGTCACTGTGAGCATGTTAGCATGCTGATGTTAGCATTTAGCTCAAAGCACTGCTGCTAACATGACTGCACTCTCTGGTTACATGTTGCAGTAATGCAGATGACCACTGGGGGCAGCAGGTCCACCTTTGACTCTCAGCTCTGATACTTGATGCATTCCTGAGCTAATCATCCATAAACACAGTGAAGATTAGAGTCGCCCACATGAGGGACTGCAGCTGTATTTTGACACCTTGAACGTCTCAGCTTCTGTCTCTCATCACGCCACCGTTTCCCCGGTGGCGACTGATGAGCGTCTGTCATCGGTTTCCTCTTTTAGCGCCTCTCTGTTCTTTTGTCCTGTTGCGACACGTAAATATTAATCAGCTGCTGTTTGGCAGCACCGCACCTTCCCTCCATCCTGTCGCATGTGATGGCACGTGTTGGACCGACTGCATCCATGAAGTCCAGGTCCAGGATTCGGGTTTTCCCTTCAGCCCCCCCCTCATCACCATCCCTCCTCTCGGTCTCCAGCTCGGAGAAAACATGTCAGTGGTTTTGGCTCCATGGCTCCCCATCATGCACGTGTGAAGCGGGCGGATGTGCTGGGATGCGGGTGGGGTTTGTGTGTGTGTGATGTTGTGGTGTTTCATTCTTCCCATCACGCTCTGGTCCAGGAGCGGCGGGGGCCACCGAGGACGCTCTGGTTTCACGAGCTTTCCTGCGAGCACGTGGAGCAAACCTGAGTGACCCAAACACACCAACACACTGCTGCTGGGTGTGTGCGTGTTAACGGACACGTTCTTTTGTGTGAAACGTTAAACATCCACAGCACATTTACATTCCTCTCGTTCCTGTCAGTCCTTCGTTCTCCTCCTTCACTCCCAGTCTGAACAACAAAAACTAACCTTTTGCAAAACGACCACGAAGTTTAGTTGTTGTGCTGCTGTCAAATACTGCAGCCTGTAGGGGGCGCTAGCAGGAATTTACACTCGTACTGTTTTCATTTACAGCGACATGATTTTCTCTGTAATTGACACAAAACACAAATGTAAATACAAAGAACAGATTTCTAATTTACTGAGAATTGAAACCTTCTGACTGCAGTTTGTTCTCACTGTTTCCCTCCACAGCACCGCTGGCAAACATCTGCATGAATTATAAAATGTCAAACTGCCAAACCGCCTGGAAAACAACACATGAAGAAAAGGGAGGAGGAGGAGGAAGCAGAGTAAAAGACAGGAAAAAAAGAAAAAGTTCATGTTTGAAGTCCAGAGAGAAAAAAGGGCGGTGAGAGGGAGAGAGGAGGAGGGTACAGTATGTGAGGAAGGTGTGGGGGGTTGATGATGTCGTCCAGGCCACGCCCACCTGCAGAGGCTATAGATGCCAGCGTTTCGGTGGTCCACCTCTTCACACCGAGGACGTCCGACAGCTGAACAAGTCCTAAGACCGACCGACTGCCTGCAGGGAGAGACGCTTAGTGAAGTTGTGCAGCTCCTGGTCGCTCCTCATCCTCCTAAACCTTCATCATCATCCTCGTCTCCTGGAAGCTGAAGCTTTGAGAGGTCATGGCGGGCATCGCTCTCCTCCTCCGGGTCCTCGTCCTGCTGCTTGGAGGGACGATTCTCCTCAGCGGCGTCCCTGCACAGAGGATCAGAGGCAAGTGCATGAAAAACCATGGAAACAAAAATTTCCTTATTGATTTATCAGGATATTAAGACAAAGCAGGGTGTTATAAATAAATACATATATATTATAATAAATATAGAAGCAGCAGGGTGCAGAAAATAAAAGGTGTACAGGTGGAAATAAATGGGTAATCTAACAGTAATATGGGAAACAGGACATAAAAACAGCATCAAGGCTGAATTAAAGTAGAATAAATGGGACAACAAGGCTGAAAGAAACATTGCAAAAGTGCAAAGATTGACAGCTAATGGTGGAAATAAATGGTAAACATAAATAAAAGTAAGGAAAAACATGGCAGCAGGGTTTAAATTATGGGATGTACGGGATAACAAGGATAACTATTTGGGAATAAACATGGTTCATGTGCAAAAGGTAACAAACGGGGGGAAAGTAAATGTGTAAATTAATCTGATAAAACTGAGAAAAATGGGACATAAATTGGCTAAAAGTAGGGAAATAAACATGTGAACATGATTGTAATTAAATGGATAACAAGGCAGAAATAAGTTAATGTTAAAGACACAAATGCAGATAAAATGTAATTCACTTCACTAAATGCAATGTGTAACAATCACATCATTAATTTAAAGTGTTGAATGGAGAGTTTTGGCGTGCCTGATCTTCCGTACGGCCTGTAATAATGTGTGCAGGTGTTAGTCTGATCCCATCGTCACTGTTTTCCGCTGAGTTCAGCCTCAAACGTTTGTCGCGTTGAAGCTTTTTGGCATTTTGAGCGTTTCTGTGAAACTGTAGTTTGTTTTAGATGCACGTTGAAGTGGACTTGGTTTTCGGTCTGATGTTCGATGTTGGTGCGTTGAGTTGTGCAGGCAGGTGTGCTGCTCGCCCGCAGGGGGGCGGGGCTAATTCATGATATAACCTGTGAATTGTCTCACTGAGCTTTTTAAAGTTATGTAAGACGATAAAATCTCCTGCTTCAGAGGGAGAAAGTGACACGGAGGATTACCTCACCGGGCGAGAGACAGCCAACAACAACACAGAGAGACAGACGGAGAGAGAGAGAGAGACAGGGAGACAGAGAGACAGGGAGACAGAGACAGGGAGACAGAGAGAGAGAGACAGGGAGAGAGAGAGAGAGAGAGAGAGACAGGGAGAGAGAGACAGCCAACAACAACACAGAGAGAGAGAGAGAGAGAGAGACAGCCAACAACAACACGGAGAGAGAGAGAGAGAGACAGGGAGACAGACAGAGAGAGACAGGGAGAGAGAGACAGACAGATTTTCGCTTCGTGTTTTATGTGTTTCGGGTACTGTTCCTTTATATGGAAGTTTATGGGCGACGAAACTACTGAGAGCAAAAATGTAATTAATGTAAAAGAATGAAGTTACAAAGAAATCCTGATTTCATGCTTTGTTTTGTTTTTTCAGTCTTTTGTTCCTCCAGCTGTTTATTAAAATACATTTTGAAGGATGTGGGGGGACGTTTACCACCCGGTTTCAGCAGGACACACCCAGATCCAGCTGCTGGACCTGGTGCACACGATGCTTCAGATAACTCATCTGTTGGCCTACGGAAGATAAAAGCTGTTGACCCTGTAGGGGGCGCTAACACCCCTCCAGCCTGTTTTTAACTTTCTGTTTAAGTTTCATTCAGAATAAAACAGGAGGTTTCAGTTATTAACTCCTTATCGACTGATCTTTAATCATGAATTACTGATATGGCTGTTTGTCTGCTGATTCTTTGTGGTGTTGTTGTTGTAGTTGTTTGTGGTACTTTGGTACTATGGTGGTAGTTTATTGTCATATTTTATTGTACAGTTTGTAGTTTTTTCAGGTACACAGTGATACTTTATGGTACTTTGTGGTACTTTGTTGTACCCTTTCTGGTTGCTTGCAGCACTTTGATATAGACTTCGTGGTTCTTGTTGGTGACTCTTTGTGGTATTTCTTGTACTCTCGGTTTAGTTGTAGTACTTTGATGTGTGCTGTGCAGTAACAGGACTGTTTGGACTCCTGTACATCGTCCACTCTGAGAGGAAACTGCAGCTGTCGGCCTGAAACAACACTGAGACGTTGTCCAGGACCTTCCTCCATGTTAAACACAGTTTCTTTGAGGAGGGGCCTGACGTCCTTCATGTCGGGTTTTATCCCCTCCGCTCAGTCAGCTGCTGTTGGAAAGCCTTCGACAGGCTGCGCGCCGCTGCCAAGAATGAGCTGCATGATTACACATGTCCAGCATGTCGACCTCTCTGCAGGCTTTTCCCACACTGATCTGCAGGAGCAAACATCCCACAGAGAACCCGAACAAGATGGATGAGATCCAACACAATGTGGCTCTCGGAAAATCCAGGCCTCCTGAAAACACTTGTCTAATGACCAACATGCGGTTCCTCGCAGGAGGCCTTAATGCATAATTAGAGACAAAAACTGAACTCATGATGCAAATTATTAGGTTTTGTTAATATTTTATCAAATGTCTCATGTTTTGATCTTGACAAGATGATTTTTCGGGACTTCTGGAGCTCCCGTACGGTCCCATTGCTGCAGCAGGATATCGGAGTAAAACGTGACACAATTTCAATGGAGTTTGGTGGAAAGTTAAGGTTTCTTAACATTGAGAGAAGGGTATTTTTGTTATTTTGTTTAGTTGTTAAGCTTCTGAGATGCACACTTATTGCTTCCATAAAGTCTTCTTTAGCAGTTTTAAGGTCCTGTAGTGTTTTGTAGTTTTCATGATTTAGCCCAGGTTTATTTGACTAAAAAGAACCAAAAGACTTCAGCTGTAAAAGGACAAGGAACATTTGGAGTTTAGTTCGGAAGGTCGGTGTCTCTCTTTAAGAACATGTGTAGTCCTCAAAGCCATCCTGAACATCAGGAGCTCATTTCACTGCAGCTGATCAGCTCTTTATGCTGAGCGAGCTTTTCCCTTCAGTTTTTAATCCTTCGGGAACCAGACTGAATGTTTTCGGCTGCTATAAGCGGTGAAAAAAAGCAAAAAGACGCGCTCGTGCAGCCACATGAAGGCGCTTCAGACAGTTTAGAGGAACATGAAGTGTCAGATCATCTCCTCGGTCCGAACCACAGCGCGGTGCTGAGGATTTAACTGCAGAGGAACTCTAACAGCTTCATCATGTTTGAGCGAGTCGATGCTTTTTAATGACGGGAAAGTGTCGGATAAACAATGTGTCCCTATGCGACAGGCTGAAGAGGTCAAAATCTGACCGGGACATTCGTTTTGTGGGATAATCAAGCTCTAAGCTCTCTAACTACAGTTCCCATGATGCTTTGGGGGATGTAAACAGGAAGTATATTGTTGCCAGAAGTTAGCTGTGAGCTAAAACTTGACAGCATCACTGGATTACTGTGATACTGAAGAAAAGTTCGAAACAGCTTCTGCAGCCTCTTTGTTCTTTCTGGACGTTTGTTCTGGACGGACATCAGAGATAATGATCTCCTCGGGACGTGGAAGTCTCACTAAATGATTCCACATGAGGTTCAGGTCTGACTCAGTCAGGACTCTGAGAAGAAGTGCGATTTTTGACGTAAATCGCAGAGTTTTGTCCCTTTCTGTCTTTGGCTGTCGTGGTTTTCTGTTTCTGAACACCATCGGCGCCTCTGAGTCCTGGAAAAATAAAAAAGTTTATAGTTCCTGAGAAAACCATGTGGGACTGAAACATTCTGTACTTGTTAAACTTTTAAAAGTCGCCCGTGACGTTGGGTTTGAACCCCAGAGAAGCAGAGGTCGGGTCGAACCAAACATGCTGTTGCAACTGTTGGCCCTGAGGCTCCGAGGGAAATCCTACAAACACAGAGACACACAAAGATACTTGGTTTCTACATGAGATATCCATCTTAGAAATCATGAGAGCATGAAATTAAATCAAACCGTGGTTCTTCCTGCAGAACAGAGTGTACTGTCAGATACTGAGAATTTATTTATTTTTCTTTGGTATGTTTGAACTATGAATGTTAACAAAAAGGAAGAATGTAAGATGTTTAGTGTCCAACAAGGAAAAGGAAAAACATAGTTTAAAATAAAGCAGACTGAGAGAGTCTCTAGCCGTGCTAGCAGCTCTGTGACGCTAATGTTTAGCCTGTTAGCATGCTAACATTAGCTAGTTAGCAGTAAACACAGAGTGCAGCTGAGGCTGATGGGAATGTCTGTAGTTCTGCGGGAAGTGTTGGACACATTAATATGTTGACCTGATGGTGGCGCTAGATGAAGAGTCAGTTCATCCTGAGGGGAACATGAACGATGAAGCACATTTCATCACAATCCATCCCATAATAGCTGTTGAGATGTTTCAGTCTGGATCAGAGTGGAGGAGCAGCTAACTAGCCTCAGTGCCAGCAGCGCTACAAATGACAAATCAATGTTTCAGAGTCTTTCGGAGTTCTTCTCCGTTTGTTTGTCCTGAATGATTCCAGAGAGACGAGGAGGTGAAATAATCCAGTAATCCACAAGAATAATAAACTGCAGTACTAACAGTGTCAGCAGAGGGGATCAGCCTGTGTCTCCAGTTGGTCTTTAAAGCTTCTCTGAGCCAAAACAAACCTGGAAGAGGACTCTTACAGTCCAGGATCCAGTCGAAACCAGAACAGAAAGCTCTCCCTGTCTGTTTTCCCTCCAGCTGATTGGTCTCGTTTGTTAAAGTGTTTCTCTTGTAATTATCTACAATTTGTTCTAATGTGACCGGAGCGACTCAATTAGCCGAACAGTTTTGGCATTGAAACGGCGGATTTGTCCAGAGCTCACTGGCGCTACGGCAGGAATAACAGAAGGAATGACAACAACATGTGGACGATTCAGAGAATTATTTCCAGATTTATTTAAAACACATCCCCTCTGATGGAAAACAATCGCGTTCTCTGGGTCTAAACTTTACATTTTGTGTTTAAAATTCAGAATTTAACTGATATGAGACTTTGTGTTGCTACAAAGCCGGACGTAATCCAAGAAGGAAGTTTAACTTTTTATCACTAAGTTTATTTAAAAGATGTGAAATCTGGACTCAAGCAGGATGGATTTTCACTATAAAGTTATCGGAAACTTTAAACTGAATTGAACGGTTGTTTAGTTATTTAATGAAAAGTAATTAACAGTATTTTTGCAAAAAACAGGGTCATACATTTTTGAAAAATCTTGTATGTAAATTTCTAGTTTTTCGTGGGAGAAATACGGAAGACGGAATGCCAAAAAATAAAAATAATATGTATAAACTGTAATTTTTCACTGGGAATCTTATGATTTTAAAATTTGTACTTGATATGTCATCATCTGATCAGTTTTGACTGATAAATGTAAATGTTTAGTATATAATAATTTTTACGTAGTACGTCATTATTTTGACATTAAAAGTGCACTTTTTCAGAGTATCTCATAATTCTGACATAGAAAATGTACATTTTTACTTACTTAATATGTGAGTTTTGACTTAAAGTGTAAAACTACTTCATTCATTTTGATTTCATCAAATGTATCATTTGTTTTTTTACTGCCGTGAATGAGCCTCCATAAGTTTCTTTGCTTCTACACATCTTATCACCCAGTTCTTCTTCTCTTCCTCTAAACTCCATCCTCTCTTCTTCTCCTCCTCAGTGCGGCGTCAGAACATGAAGGTTCGGATCAACGCCACCGGCGACACCATCGTGATGAAGTTTGTGCGTCCGAGTCCGGACGTGAAGCTGGAAGGTTATATTCTGGGTTACGGCAGCAGCATGTTCTCCAAACAGTTCATCCAGCTGCCCGAGAACGGACAACCCTACGAGACCGAGATGGGTAAGATGGGCTACAGAAGCTGTTTTTAAAAATCATCTTTACTTGTGTCCTCTCTGGGCTTCCATACTTCTCAGCAAAGTGGTTTATTGTGTCAGTGAGGCGTTAAAATTCAGTAAAACTGTGAGAGACATTAACTTTGCTCCAGTCTCCTCCTGTTTGTCAGCAAGATTAGAAGTCAAAACGCCCCAAAATGTGGCTGGAGTTTGGTGGACAGGTCACCGCCTGCCCAATATATGATGATTTTTTCAGCACTGGAAACATCGTGAACAGGGTTTAGTGTTCGGACCGGCCTGAAGGTGAATGTGCAGTAATAATAAGAGTAGATGATTCATAAACATGAACAGCAGTTTCTGCAGGAACTTTCTGCAGGTTTAGTTTCTCTCTGTGCATGTGACCGTTAAACCCTCCGTGTCTAAACCTCCGTACTTGTGGGAAACAGTGAGTTTCTGCAGAAACACTTTGGGGAAAACCAGAATGTGAGAAGCTTTGAGAAGCGGCAGGTGGCTCTGATCCTTTTTCTGAAGCTCGGCCAACGATCTTTATCCCATCAGGACCAAAAAGCACTAAAAGTTATGATGGTGTGATGTGTTTAAGGGAGCGTATCATCGGCTACAGCGAGGGGGTTAACAGAAAACCTGCTGAAAGTCGTCCTTCAGCACCGTGCTCTCTAGAGGCTGATTTTGTTTGCATGCTTGCAGATTTTTGGGGTAAATGATTGCAGCTCGTTTTGGCATTTTGACCTGAATGATGAGGGGTTTTTTGTCGTTTGGATGTTTTGTTTTTTTTAAGTCGTATGAACTGTGAGAGCCTGACTTCCTTTCTGCTGAGAGTGCACAGACATTAGCTCTTTGTACTTTGTTTAAAAACATCCACATTTGGCTGAAGTTTAGGCCTTTTGGATACAAGTTTAAGTTGTAAACTGTGGAAAGCCTCACTTTTCCTGTCCTTAAAAGGATGTAACTTTGGGCCTAAATTTCTCTGTATGTTGGCTACATTTATTAAATCAAAACACATCAAAATGTGGCTGAGGTTTGGTGGACACATCAGCACCACATTAGCTTTGTGCTATGTTTAAAAACATCTAAATTTGCCCGATGTTTGGTGGAGGTCTGATTGTTTCTGTCTGATGAAGGTTAACTTTGCTCCTGTTTCTCAGCAAGATTAGAAGTCAAAACACCCCAAGATTTGGCTGGAGTTTGGTGGACAGGTCACCTCCTGCCCACACGTCTACTGAATCTTTTATTTTAATAATTCAAAAATGTGTTTTTCATAATGCATTACCTTTTGGCACCATGTGACGTGCTGTGTTCAAGTGCTGCAGGGAAAGTCGGACATCCCGGTCTTCCATGTTGTGTTTACTTTCTGCTCGGTGGCTAAATTAAACCCAGAAGATAAATGATAAACAGATATAAACAGTTTAGTTTGAGGAGGAAGCTCGAGCTCCACTGGGAGACTTTTAATTTAATCTCTGTCTCCATTTTTGTCGCTCGTCTCTCATCACTGCCATTTCTGCCCCGAGGTCACCTGTCAATCAAACCGTGTGGGCGGGGCTGTGGTGTCAGGGCTTAAACACTTAACGTGGTGTTTACCTTCCTGGCTAAAAGCTCTCAGCAGAGAAGCATCCATCAGCAGCTCAGGGAGGATCGACGACCGCAGTGTTGACTCTTTCAATCCGACGCTGCTGGTGGTTTTTGGTTTTTTAACCACATGAGACACAAACAGGGCGGCACGATAATTCAGAGTTTCGTCTGCAGGGAAACTGTTGTTTTAGTCTGTTGCAGAAGGGCATTCTAACAATATTATGTGTTTTTGCATTAAAAGACAAGAAAAACCAAACTTCAGTTTTTAAACATAATAAAAGGAGAGAAATGAAGATTTAAAGAAAATCATCAAAAAGAAAGAAATGTTATCATAATATAACCTGTAAATGTTGATCCGTCCACCAAACTTCAGCCAAAATGTGGGCGTTTTTAAATGTATCGCAAAGTTAACATCTCTCCGCCATCATTATAAAATGTCAAAATGTAGAGTTCAAGATTCAGGTCAGCGAGATTTATTCAGGAAGTCAAAGTAAAATCAAACTCCAACAAAAGAAATAAAAACACTGTTTAACACAGCTGATTAATGTTCGAACAAGACAGAAAAAGAAAAGGAAAACCTGGCCGGCCTCACAGGTGATTACAGGTGATTGATGAGGTTGTGGGGGGGGGGGGCATGTTTCCACCTGTCGTGGGCAAAGAAACCAAGTGAGTGTACGAAGCTTCAAAGAGCAGGAGGTTGTTTTTAGTCCAGAGGTTTGTCTTAAAATCTGTGAAACAAACATGAACGCAGAGAAACAGTCCTCGTCTCTCTGATCATCTTCATCTTCATCTTCATCATCATGGCCGCCCATTTCCATAACAAAGTGCAGCGTTCCTCACGTGTTTCTGCCGCTCAGAGTACTCGCTGTACTCGCCGTAGTGGTTAGGGCTAGGGTTAGGGTAATTCAACTTTGACAGTTTTTTTAAGTAATGTAAAAAGTTTAGGACCTGGACATGATTTGGGACTTGACTTTGTTCTACATCTGGTCAGCTTAAATAATTAAAGGGGACTTAAAGATCAGATTAATATACAGTATAAAGGAGATGCTGGGTCTGCTCCGCCCCCCCTTCATGGCCACATAAATCCAGACCAGCTGTTGGGCCTCATCATCATAAACTCTTTCATTTACCCTGAATTTCTTCTCCTCAGAGAGACGTGAGCACAAACATGTGTGACTGGACCGTTTCTGGCTACATTTCCTCCACATTTGTGTAGATTGAGCAGAAATCAAGACGTTAAACACAAGCACCACCTGGAATCTAAGGCTGGGAACCTGCAGGACCTGCTTTAAGGTGTTTAATGTGCTTTGGTGGAACAAATCCAACTGACACACAATGAATTTGGGGACTGTGGGGCCCATTTGGTCATCTATCTTTGGCCCCCATCGTCCAAACGGACAAAATGTGCTGTGATCTCAGATGTCGTCTGCTTTCTGAAATAAAGGCAAAACATTTCCAGAGCAGCAAAATGTTTAAATACTGAAAAACACAAAAGAACAAACGTAAACAGTCAAATATCCCCAAATTAAATCCAGCAGCAGATCAGAAGGACCTGAGAGTAAAACTTGACTTTACTTTTATGTAGATAAACAAACAAGGAGACTGTTTACTTCCATTATTTCTTATTAAGTCCATGAAACCAAACCTGATCCTATCTCCTAAACATTTACCTGAATCCACATTCTGTTCCAGACGCAGAGCCCAAGTACCTGGTGGCCGTCCAGCCGATCCCAGTCAACGACGTGAAGAAACACTGCACAGGTACGCCGTCCACTTCCTGTTTGGTTTATTCTGCACATGCGATGTCTCACTCTGACTTCACCTGTGTGCGCAGGGAAGGTGAACCTGGAGAAGCCGCTCCACCTGGTGATCGGCTCCGTCAGCCCGACGGCGGTGCTGCTGTCCTGGGGAAACTACCTGAAGACGCCCTACGAAGGGAACATCATGAACGAGTGTCTGGAGGACGGGTGAGAGCCGGACTCTGGGACAGGATCACCTACATCTTAAAGTACCTCATACATGTTACAGATTTATCATAAAACGTTCATATGATCTCTTTAAGGACGTTTTCCCCAAACTGGTTTCTCGCGTTGACCAGCCGAGACTTCCACCAATCAAGATGACAAATGCTTCGACTTGAAATCTTGAAACTGTGCCGCTGTTGAGTTTGAAGCGTCCGTGTGTTGAGTGATATTACTCCGACTCTCTTTTCCATCAGCTCTCGCTCTCTCCTGTCTCCAATAAGCCGTTTTTTCCTTCCCTGTCAAACAAGTTGGAGAAGCTGTCGGAAAGCTTGACCCAGGTGTCCTCTGCCACTCTGGCCGTCTTATTAAAAGCTAATGTCAGTTCCTTCTGTGCAGTGTTTGGCTGCTGCCTCTGAGTTTTTGGAGCTCTGCTCTGAAAAGCACGACATGAGGGAGTGAAAGTGGAGATCGGCTGCGCCGCCCGCCAGAATTAACAACACCTAATGGGAGATGCTGTTTCCACGCTGAGGTCACGGCCAGAGAGAAACCACACGGGCTGAAGACTTGGCGTCGGCTTGTGTTTGTCATTCGTTTGTCGTTCTCCGGCACCTCGGGGTCTTGCTAGTCTGAAGAGCAAGCGCCAGCGAACTCCAGTCGCCAAAGTCAACGAACCGTACAAAGGCGTTTTATGTCGCCTTCGGTGTTGTGGTGGGGAAGCTGATTTAATTTAAAGCTCCAGATGCTGCTGAACACACTGAGTCTCCAGCTTCATCAGAAGCCTTTCGGGATAAAGTGCCCGACTCAGCTGTGTCTCCGACAAGAACGTCAAAATTGGACGATTCTATAAAACCCAGAATACGTCCAACAGTTCGTGATGAGATGCCAGCAGCATGACTCAGTCGCTCCACCGCTTTGGTCCAAACTGAACTATTGGATGGATTGTCATGAAGTTTGGTTCAGACGTTCGTGGTTCCCAGAGAATGAATCCTAATGACTTTTGTGATCCCCTGGCTTTTCCTCTAGCGCCACCAGCAGGTCAAAGTTTTCACTTATTCAGTCACACATTGCAACATCTTCTTAATGGACCGGCACAACCTTTTAGTAGAGACATTCATGGTCCCCAGACGATGTACCCTGATGACTTTTCCTCTAGCGCCACCATGAGGTTCACATTTATGGTTCTGAGTGAAATATCTCAACTATTGGATGTATTGTCATGAAATTTGGTTCAGACATTCATTTATGTATTCATGATTTGTTTGCTAACATGTTAGCCACATCTACTTTATAAAATGCTGCGTTCACTGACTGTTCTGCTATCTCAAGAGGCCAGAAAGTCATTAAATGCAGCTGTAGCAGGACTGGAGGTCCATCCACCTTCTCGCCGTTTAAGATCTTGTTGCAGTTTGATATTCACCTGACTTTTGATCATAACTCTGCCTTCAGGTTCTACACCATCCGCTACAGGGAGAGGAACAGGAAGTGGATCTATCAGACCTGCCCAACCAGCGACACAGTCATCGACAACCTGAAACCCAACACGCCCTACGAGTTCGGCATCCGCTCCAACAAGGACGACCGCAGCGGCATGTGGAGCAAACTTGTCATCCACAACACCAACATGGGCAGTAAGGAGAATCCGCTTTATCACCAAGATACAGATGCAGAATTAATCTCGGTGGTGTTTGTGGGGAGACAAAACAGGAACGCTTACAGCAATTTCTGCAAACTGCTAAACAAGACTATTGAGTCAGAGGTGGGGTTTTACATTTATACCAAAACCAGAACTCGCATTTTAAAAAGCCAAAGTTTACTGAATAAAATAAGTCTAAAGGAAACATTTTCATTAAAACCAGAAACAATATGATGAAAGAATAACAACGAGAGTTTTGGTACTTTCAATACGGTCTTTGATACTCGATGCCGCGGATAATTCAGTTCTAACCCGCTCATCAGGGTGAACTCTGGTTGAAAAGTGAATGTTTCTTTTAGACATCAGGGTTTCAGGAAACTGATTCAGGTCCCAGCTACATGTTAAAAGATGATCGCCTGCTGTGTCACCCGGTGGTTCTTCCTGTAACACAGAAATGTGGCTCACAGGGTTTGTGCTTTGAATTTCAGGCCAAATATCTTGATCATATTTACTTGTTTGTCTGTTGTTTCGGCTCCTCAACGAACCCACCTGGTTAAATAAAAGCACATACTGACCCTGCTGCTGTTTCGCTGCACTGATTGATCTTTTTGTATTTCACAGATAAGAACGCGCAGAAGCCGTACAAGAGAAATCCTCTCGCAAATCCGATGGTACGTAACCAGTTTTATACAACAACATTTTATGTTTGAAATAGTGAAGCTTTGTGTGTCTTCAGAATAAAAGCTACTTAGCTTCCTGTGGGCCCCTCTGCAGACACGCAGGTCCATGTGTTTGATCTTAAAGGGGTCAAAGGTCGAGGACGTGTGTACAGACTTCCTGTTATCAGAGCAGTTTCATTCAACATGTTTAAATGTGCTCACGCTGTTTATTCACACTGTTTTTAAAATTAAACCATTTCATAATATTGATATTTAATTTCGCAAGTTTATTATATTTACTGGATTTAAAGATTTAAAAAAAGTCAGATTTTCATTAAAGAAATTAATTTTCAGTAAAATGTAATGTAATAAATAAGAAAATACATTTTTGTCTTTGATGCTGAATATATTTCACTTTCCAAAGTTTCCTTTTAATCAATCATTTTAACCTAATTTTGACTTGAATTGCTCTTGTATAGTTTTTGTTTTTATTTCTATTCTTATTTTGTTATTATTATTATTATTATTATTATTATTATTATTCTATTTTACTTCCTATCAATAGATCAGGATCAACAAAGTCTTATCTTAATACTGCATTACCCATGAGCCTCAGCAGCATCCAGAAAGCTGCACCAAAGCTCCAGAACTGATCCGAAATCCAACAAGTTATCTTAAATGATCTTAACGCCGCCGCGAGCTGCACGGCAGCAGAATTTGAAACTCTCTGATTGGACGTGTTTTACAGCAGTGCACTCTGGGACTTGAAGTTGATATGTTGTGTTTTTCAGAAACCTCTCGGACCGCACGCTCTCTTCCCTCCCCGGCCCGGTAAGAACCTGTTCAGGCAGCGTTTGTTGCCAATTTCTGCCTGACGTTATTCAAAGAATCTGTAAAGAGCAGGTTTGTGCAGTCGCTGCATGTAATCTGCCTCCATCTGTTCTCATGAGGATAAAACAGGCGGCGCTGCGTGTTCAGGCTGGTTAGAAAGTGTGAGAGATCATAGTGCTGCAACTTTCTTATCAATGAACCTCTGGATTTGTCTGATTAATCATTTAGTCTACAAAGTGAGAGAGTGCCACAGCAACCCAAAGATACTACAGCTCAATATAAATCTAAGACATTTAGAAACTGTAACCAATCAGATATCAAGATCATCATTGATTGTGCATTTAAGCAGAAAACACATATTACAGTTCAACCAGTCAGCCGAACATCAGAGCCCTGATGTAAACTGAAATCTCTTAACCTTAATTACACCTTAAAACAGATTTAGATTAGATTAAAATTTGAGGAGAAGCACCATCTGGTTTTTAAGGACATCCTCAGACAATCAAACAAAAAATAATATTAAAAAGACACAAAACTGGCAGAATAACGGCAACAAGAAGACACACAAATGTCACATATTATAAATTCAAGGGAAAAGCCCCTCAAATCGACTTAATTTGTTAATTAAAGGGTTTAGTTTTTCAAATTAATGGACAAACGTCTTGATTTAGATTAAAGGTGTTTTTCAGGGATGAATTAAGGACGAAAGACCTTTTCATGTCCATCTAATTCTTAAATAACTGTCAGTCACCAACGTCGTCTTTGGAAAATGAATCATTTCAGCTCTCAGGATCTTTAAAGGGCCGGTAGGACCAGATATCTGCATATGATCAATAACCCCGATTCCTTTTATGTCGAGAACACCAATGAAATAAAAGATCAAATAAAAAAACGAGAACAGATCAAATGACATTGGAATAATTGAGAGATATTTTAGAATAAAACGTCTGCAGAAGATGATTTTGCACTTTAATTTGAAACAGTTTTTACTTCCTGTGACGTGTCGACTCGTTCACAGCTCTTCACAACAGGACGAAGCCTCGACTTGGTCCTCTGCTCACAAGCCCAGCTTTCCCCGGAGCGCCTCGCACTTCCTTTGGTGATTATCTCTTCTTCTTCTTCTTCTTCCCTCCGCACATCACTTCCTGTCATACTTTTATTCTTCCACTCAGCGCGCAGACACTGTTTGACCTCAAAAGCTTCCCAGTCGGGTTCGACTGATTGGACAACTGATTAATATGAAATGTGATTTCAGACGTGTAAAATATAAACGTAGCGTCGGCAGATTAAACCAGCTGCAGCTAATGAATGCATCTTTAAAGACACAAGGAAATGTTTCCTGCTGTTAAATCCCGGTGAAACAGATCACGTGTCAGGAAAAGCTGCTGCCAACGTAGTCGAACAATCAACGCACGTTTCACTCATTCGCTGTTTGTGTTCAACGATGTGGAATCCATTTTCAAAGGCCGTATCAGTCGAACCCGACCTCTGGGTTTCCAGACAAATCCATTATTTTCACCACGTTTATTTTGATATTTACTTCCTGTAAACCAAACACATTATTCCCTACAGCGCCACCTGAGAGCCGCCAGGACACGTTACCTCTGCCCGGCTCTGCGGAGCCTAAAAGGCCTCATGTGTCACTCGGTAACAAGAAAGATGAGCTTTTATTTTTTTAATCACCCAGCTTTATTCGCAGCCTGTCTCTATGTGCTTCGGCTGAGCCCGGTGATGCACTTGGGAGGGGGTGGGGTCTGGGAGCGTGCAGCTGTTGTGATTGGCTGCATGCTAGCATGCCTTGAGCTCAGTTAGAAAGTCGATACGAGGCGTGGAGATGATGTCAGTGGAGGTCAGGTGCTACGAGTAAGTTCACGTTGCCCCGCCCACCCTGAGCGCAGCCACGGCTGGTTTTTAAACCGCGCTGCTAAAGGTCATGTGACAGCAGCGATGCTTCATGTGTGCATCTGAATCCATCAGTTTTCCTCTTATGCTTTTCTTCTTTCACCCTAAACCGTTCTGTTGTCTTACTGCCACTTGTCTTTTCTATCTTTTTTATCTCCTCGGATGCCACAGATCTGTTTCCAGTCTGAAACGGCAAAATATCGGCGCATAACTAACAACTAAGGCCTCAGTGCCCATCGGATAATTTCATTCAGTTGTCCTTTAGAAATAGGTGATGTTGTGGTGAGTTGGTGAGTTAATGTGGCTGGCAAGCTAGCCGCTAACATACTAGTTAACTAGTAAGATGTTGGTGCTAGCCAGCTAACTGGACAATAGCAGTAAAATCATTTTTTATTAATGTACCGTGCTGCATCTCTGTTGTGGAGCAGTTTATACTCCATCAGAGCAGCGTTATGTATTTCACTTACTGCAATACAGCTAATATGTTAGCTTCCTCCATTTTGGACTCTGTTCTGAGCTCTTTCCTTTCATTTGGTGACCGTCTAAAGTACATTAGATAAAATTCAAGTACAACAAAATGCAGTTTAGCATCTAACCAAACAGCAGAAAAGGGTACACACGGTAAATATCCTCAGTCACGTTTACAGATTTATAGATCTTCCATCTATTCATTCATCTCCCTGTCTGTCCTTCTGTCTGTCCGTCTGTCTGTCTGTCTGTCCCTGTCTTCAGTCCTCACTGTGGTTGCTTCATGAAGTCATTGCCATGTTCGATCAGTCTGCATGACAGGACTGCATGTCAGCCAGTTCAGACGCAGACGTTGTTGGATTTTCCCACCAGGGAAAGACAACACAAGTCGTTCTGCAACACTCCCGTCCCCTCTGTCTCTTCACAAGTACGATGTCTTCTGGATTTTCTGTATTCCTATGAGGTACAAGATTATGGGACCAAAACCTAATCCTTTGGACATTTGTTTGCCATTTGAAAGTAGGGCTGGGGCTGATACGATAACAGAGTTTTGGTACAATAAAACAATAAAATGGTACTTCTTTAGATACCTTACCTTGAAGAATATTAAAAAGTTATTTGCCTAAATAAAATACAGTCTAAAATTGGCAGAATTTTGATTTATGTAAATTAGGAACTCTCGTCATCAGACAGTTTTTGGCACTTCACAGTTTTAGTTAGTTTTGGTTGGTACCAAAAAAGTATCAACGGTCGACACCCAGTCCTATTTGAAAGAAAATTGAAAAGACTTCCAAATTTTCATAGACATGGTGACTTTTCTCATTTCTCCATAAGTGTTGGAGATGATGAGATGAATCAAAATACATGTCTGTTGAATTTAAAATACAGTAAATTTACCATCCATCAACCCAAAGAGGATCAGATTCCCATGATCACGGTACCTCTCTCCTCTCTCGTCCCAGACAAAGGAAACACTGTTAGAAACGACACCAACCGACCAGCGGAGCATCCTCCTGCCCTCCCCCAACTCCTGCCCACCAAAGCCCCTCCCGCCAACACCACAGCCTCCCCCCTCCTTAAATTACCCTCCAATGGCGACTCACTACAGGGGCAGACTACTAAGGCACCCACTAATCCACCCAAGAAGCCTCATAACCCTGCTGGTAATTTCCACCTACCAACTTCCCTTTTTTATTAACATTTTTGTGAAATAATCGCCACGTTTTGGAAAGCTGGAGTTGAATCCTGATGAAAAGCAGTTTGCGGTTACAAAGTAGCTGTAAAGCACCTACAGAGACAGAAGACAATAAAAAAATAACCACTTGATAGTTAAAGGAATGCTACTGTATCTCTAACAGGCACTCTTTACGACCTCCATGGAAAGAAGAGTGTCATCTGCAAACAATTACACTGTAAAGGCCAAGCTGCTGTCAATTAACTGCTGTTTTACATTTGAGAATTATCCAAACCTTCCTTTTGAGAGTATCCTCTAGTGACCTTTAATGCTGAGTGTGAAGTAACAGTGATGTTTGAAAGATTGGTTTCATCACGTCACATCTTTGTCTTTAAGTCTAATGAGCTCCATGAAAAGATTTATAGACTTTGCTGGTTCATCAATTGACTGCTGATTTACATTTGGGAGCTAAAAAATCGTGGCTCTCAAAATGCAAATCCTTCTTTTGGAAGGTTGAACCTGGTAAACTTCCACTGCTCAGGATACCTTGTTTTTCTACTTCTTTAAAGAGCGAACTAATGTGTTTGTTTGAAGTTTTGGTTCGATCACAATAAGTTTATGGTTTGAACTTTTCAGAATTATCTGCCTTTGTGAGTTTAACAGGTTTATCAACTATGAGATCTACACAAAAATAACAGTGTCATCTGCAAACAATTATACTTTAAAGGCCTGCTGCTGTCAATTAATTACTGTTTCATATTTTAGAGGTAGCATTTACATTTTAGGATGGCTCTTAAAATGCCAAACTTGGAAGGTTGAAGGTGGTTCAGCTTCCACTGCTTAGATTATTTGTTGTTTTTTTTAACCTTTTTGAACAGTGTTGGATTTGGTATTTGAAAGACAGTTAAATCAGATATGTGACGCCTCTGTACAACAAACAGTGTCATCTGCCAAAAGTTAAAAATGAATCATGATTTTAAAAATGCCAAACTTTCTTTTGTAAAAGTTAAAATGCTAATTCCCACCTATATTATTTCACAATGGTGATTTTTGAATGATTTGTTCAATCGAAATGTTCAGAAACAACCACTTTATTGACCTCCACGAAAATAAGAGCGTTATCTGCAAACTGTTTTTTGAATTCTTAATCTTGTTTCTGACACTGACTCTCTTTTTGATGAACTCCCAGGCTGTCGTTATATAAATAAGTATTGTTTCTAATTTTGATTTTAATTCGACAGGTTGTGGATGTCAGGTCTTTGTAGCGTTAAACCTTCTCTTTCCCTCACAGCTTTCGGCAAATCACGTGATGGATCATTGCTGTTGAGATCAGCTCTGGCCAATGAGAGGGCCAAAGCTAACTGGGGTAATAATGACCTCATGAAATACTTCCCGTGTCTTGCAATCAAAGGCAGCCTTGCTCTTTCTGTCTGTGTCTGCTGTTAATGTGCAACCGTCTCGTTCCCTCGAGCTTCCAGTCGGCTTCCAGATAAATTTGCAATGAAGTTTTTGTCCACAGGATTGGCTGCGCGCTCCAGGAGTTGCACCATTTAAACACATTTCATCCAACATGGCCTCCAATGTCTGCATGCGGCACACAATCTTACAGTCATGGTTGCGTCATCAAAACTCATCGGCAGCGTAAATGACTGTGGTTTCCCAAGATTGTGAGCGCTTAAAGACTTGATCCCATCAAACTCATTAGTTAATAGAAACACATTGACTTTAATGGTCCATTAGAGTAAACACTTCCATCACTAACATCACCGCTCAGGGCTGCTGCAAGCTCGCTTGACTGGCAACTTGGATAAAGACAAGATCAGATTGTAACACAGGCACTGCAACTGTTTTTGATCTTTTAGGTCAAGGCAGCAAAAGAATTCCCTCTCCGTCACTGCCTTTGCAGCCCTACAACCCGGCAGCTACCACGGTTGCCAGATCCATGAGGCCTGCATCAAGGAACCCCCTCTTTCCCTTCTCTAATGGCCTAAGACAGCCCCACTCTTCCACTAGACCCAGTAACTCCTCCCCGACCTCTGGGATATTCGGGGGTAATCCTCCTTGTACCTGTTTCTTGACTCTTCTTAACTTTCTTGCATTATTTTCAATTTGACCTTGGACTAAGATATGTAGGTGGGTTTTGGTCGTTTAACACAATGTTTTATTTCCTTTTGACTTCGTATGTTAAAGGTGCATTGCTGCCCTCCACAAGACAGAAGTAATCTGAGGACATAATTTATTCGTTCAAGGGCACAAATTAATAATTTAAAGGAACAATGTATCAAAAACGTTCCTCCCGACACCTGCCAGGCTTTATAGAGTGCAGGCCTGAGACAATGATCTAAATCAACAGTTACTGTGGAGCGCAGGTTCATTGATTGGTCATGCTTTGACTGGTTTGCGATTGGTTGTGGCTGCCTTACTTCTGCACACTCAGGTGAAGCTGCTGACGTTTGGTTTGACTGGTTCTGTATTTGATGATTTGCTGTAATATTATTTTCATTTCAAAGGAAACGACAGAAAATCCCAACTGGTTGAATTTGTCTCTACACTGTGGTTCCCATCTCCTTTCAACACTTTAACAGTTTGACTCTGTTTGTTTTTGCCTCTTTCAGATCCACTTTGTGTCAGTTAACTGCGACCTGATAAATGAACCTCACAGCTGAACAACCAAACAAGTCCATTTTAAGCTTCTTTAAATAAAGTTTGGAAGGTTAATTTGTGCAATCACACAAGGCTCCGAAAATATGATCAAGACTCAAAGTCCTCAAGTTTGAATTTGAAAATATGAAGATTTTATTTTATTGTATGTTTCCACTTTGGGCGGCAAACTGACAAATCATTTCTCTAAATTCTCACAAATGATTACAAATGTCAATAAGACGTTACACAAAGTGACTTGAAGGTTTGTTCTCATGTCGGTTCAGTTTTCTTTCCCTTCGTAACACTCGGCTTTCTCCCAACAGTGAACAGACAGCCACACCGGGGCATTTCCCCACCTAAACCAGCCTTATGGTCCAGACCTCGACTGGGTAAAAAAAGACCTCGTTTGTCTTTTAGTGTTTCATCATTAACCCTTCAGTCGCTTTTGCAGCATCTTCACCTCCGCTGCAGCTCATGTTGGTGTTTTTGTCTCCATCCATTTTGTTTATTAATACTTTTATGTTCATCCGTCCATCAGTCTGTCCGTCCATGTTGTCGTCTGTCCCACATGTTTGCTTTTCTCAACTCAAGCTTCTGCAGGTTTTCAGCTTCTGGCAAGGACTTCTTCAAATAATCAAGTGGATTGTTGGAGTTGGTTACATAAGTCCAGTAACAGATTATGTCACTCTGTGTTCCCTGTGGTGGTGGTTGGTGGTGGGGGGGTGTTTAAACGTCTGGGTTTGAGGTTGTGGTCGGGAATCATCTTGGTGATGATTTACATTGTGCATGTCATGGTGTGCATGGTTGTCCTGTGTAGTGTCTTCCATTGGTCTGTTGACTTTTGTATGTTAACATCTAGATGTTGATCCAGGACATTTTGATAGGAACTTCCCGGTCTTTGTGATAACAAAACAGTAGAATGCTCGAGGAGTCGAGGAGGTTTTCTTGGCATCAGTGATTCAGTGTTCAGATAAACCGAAAGGTATGAGTTTTAATTGCAGTGCCTCTCTTGCTGCAGTGAACAACTCATTGCTGGAGAAGTCTGAATTCCCTGACGTGTTTGGCCGCTTGAGTCCCACCGTTGAAGAGCGGTTTTATGGTTGGTAAAGGCATGAATTTCGCCTGTCTGCACCCAGAACTTGCCCATGCCATTTGCTGACTGGCGCTTCAGTTGCTCTACACCGCCAAGACTGCATGGTTTGGTCGTGTTAAGTGTCCAGAGGCAAATCTTTAAAAGGACCACGAAAAAAAATACCGGTTGTCAGCTTGAAAGCTTTGGCCAGAAGCTTCGGCGGAGCCTGTGGAAAATACTTTCCCTTTTTGGAAAGAATGTGCTCCTCTGACCGTTAGCTCACTTTGCAGAGCTTTGCGCTTTTTCTTGCCACAGAAATTGAAAGAAGAAACTGCTTCTAATTAGTATGTGATGAACCTGGCTGGACCCTGTGAGTTATTTTAGTCCTTTTTAAATGTTTCTGTCCAGCGTCCACGTGCTTCAGCCTTTGCTTCTTGCTTGATTGCGAGCATTGTAAACGCAATGAGCTTCAGACATGTTGCTGCAGAGATGCTGTGTTTAGAAAACCCTCACGCAACCAGGACAGCATGGCGTGCATTGAGCACTTTTCATCAGAATGTGGAAACCGCTTTTTATTGCAGGATTGTTTGTGTGTGACAAGAGAAAATCATATCAATCTTTATTTCATTCAGTCTCGTACTGTAACCACGAGGCATTGATATAATTATTGCACAGTTTCCACTATGACTTCCCACTATGAATTTTCTACTGATTGTAGATCTCATGGTTCCATGTTTTGTTGACGGGGAACTCTTAATTTAGCTGTTCAAGAATAATAGAAGCTTTAACCAAGAAAGCAAAAGAACTCTTTGAAGCCCAAATAATTTCAAGCAAACCATATTTAAAAGAACAGCAAATATTCAGCAGAGCACAGCACTAGAGGCAGTCTGGCGTCTTTTCTGCGTTCATGCATATTTACATGTAACTGATTGAGAGGAATGCGTCTGTATTGTTTCATGTTACGAGCTAAAAAGTTTCAGGACTCCATCATCTTTCATGTTTCTGGCTTCGCATTTATTCCATTTAGTTTTGGAACCGGGTCAGTGCCTTGATTGTGAAGAATTTTGGCTTCTCCATCAATGGGAGAAGTGGGGGGGGGGGGTTAATTGGCTGCAGGTTCTGGACTTCAGTCTATAGTGGATTGTAGAAAAACGCACACAAATTACACGGGATTGTTCATGTTTTCAGGTTCATTTGGCGTTTAGAAATAGGTATCGAGTTCTACTTTACAAGAAAACGAGATTTTCCAGGAGATTAGAGAGCACCTAGTTAGAAAATGGAGCCAAAGTTTCTGTTAAAGCTTTACTCTTTGCCTTATTTAGACCGAAACTGTCCACAGGCGAAACGTGCCTCAATCTGATTTACAGCAGAGGCATTTCTGTTGTGTAATATTCAAAAACTTATGAAAGCACTTTATGTTGATGGTGGTAAAAGAGGTTTTCCACTGTTTACCATTAAATTTACCCTTTCATGAGTAAATCCATCTCTGAGTCCTCTTGTAAACTAATACAGAGCTGGTTTCGACTATTATCTTCTACAGGTAAAGATAATGTTTGATATTGCTTGTTCCAGGATCCCCTGCTCGCCCGGGCATACTGATCAACAAGAAAACAAACTTGGTGGGGAAACCCGGAGAAACAGGTAAGAACTGAAGAAGAGTCAAGAAATGATGAACAACATCTGATCTTTTGGTGGATATTTCTTTCCAAAGCATGTTCAAGTATCACAGCTCTATATTTTTTTGAAGATAGATAATTATCGAATTTCCCAACAGTTTATGTTTACATGTTTTCCATTAGACAAGGTGAACAACTTAAAGCAGACGGACAGGTTGCTGATCCCAAACAAGTTGAATCCCAAAGCTCCGCTAGCAACCGCCAAGCCAACCAAGCAGGAGCGGAAACAGACCACAACTGCTGCACCGACAACAGCTGGTATGAAGATTTTCTACAGAAGCTGACATTTACCTGTGCAGTCTGCATCGCCTGACAATTGGCCAACGCTACGTTAGCATACCGGCTAACATGTTGAACTTTGTCAGAACAAAATCTCCCTGATACTAAAATAGAAATAGCTTAAAAAAAAAAATGGTGAAAGTTTTTCAGTGGTGAAAACTACTCCGATAAACTACCTTTCTTGTTGTTTGGCAGAGCTCAAATTGGTTCCAGTGCTCGGCTACCAAAAATATCATATTGTGTAATTACTGTCTGATTTTACCAGCTTTTTCCAGCAGCACCTGTTCAGTTCACAGAATGTAGACAGCAACAGTGAGCAGTCCTGCCAACATTTTGAAAAAAAAATCGATGTTGCAGGAAAAGGTCCTGGTGGAGATTTCTTGCTCTGGACCAAACTCTTTATGGAAACAAACACCTCCTGCAGTGGCGGAAACTCTGCAAAGCTTTGGAGACTTTTACGACCTGGAAATAACAAACATAAAACATATCTCAAACCGGCTTAGTTATCCCTAGAGATACGGTTACCTCTAAAGCATTGTGTCTTAAACCAACCAACACTTAGCAGCAAGGTGAGGATTCATATTCTAAAATGGTGTCTGTTTATATTTCTTAATTTAGCCAGTCGACAGGAAACCTGGGAGGACTCTGAGCTGTTCAAATCACAGCCAGCTTCTGACGTCGACGCCTTGGGCAAGAAACGTTACGTCGGTAAGTGGACACATGCACTATGTTTCGGCTGTAGTTAAAAATGGATCTGAAAACTTAAAACCTTTTAAAGGGAACTGAACCCCAATCCCTGGCAGTGTTGGTGCCTTGCTCTATCTACCACATCCAGCTACATGCTGACTAATCAATCCCCTCCTCCAAAAGCGCCTCATGTCGTCTACCAAACTGGAAAGAAACCTGACGAGCCTTGCTCCATCACCTCCTCCCTCAACTACTTCCCTGAAGGTGAACCCGGCGAGGCGAACGTGACTGCTCCACCCAAGTCTCCGCCGTCCAACCTCACCGTGGTGACAGTGGAGGGATGCCCGTCCTTCATCATCCTGGACTGGGAGAAAACGGACAACGACACCACCGGTACGAAGACAAAAACTAAAAGATTTCAGAATGTGAAAAGATTTGGATGCATGCTAGAGCTTCTTGAGTTTTCCAGTTAACTAATGAGCTCTTTCAGTTTGTAGTATCCTCTGATTCTGTTGATCCAGACTTGACGGTGTCGTCCTCTCTTAGAGTATGAAGTCATCTCCACCGCTAAAGGACCTGATGGCGAGCAGGTTTCCATCCTGACGACCAACCAGACTCACACCGCTGTGGAGAACCTCAAACCTGAGAGCAGGTATGCCAGAGGGCCCCTACACCAAATCTTTGCCCAGGGGCCTCTAAACAGGTTAATGTTTGTATGATACAGCTGTGTGAACTCATCGTCCGATTTGCAACCCAAAAAAGGTTAAGATGTCGTCTTTTTTTTAGAACATAAAAGGACGATTAACAAACATGTTGCATCAAAGCAAGTCTATAAAAAGGAGATTCAAGGCCTGATCACCTCCACACACAGGAGGTCTGCTGCACCTCCTGAGATACTGCGCTCAGATCTGACAGAACGGCGCTCCAGTCGCGCTGCAGCGTTCAGCTGTCCAAACATACCGAGGCAGCCGAGTCGACCCACAGCGTCGCAGCCAGACGCTCAGAGAGTAAAATAAGCAGAGTTTGTCCGTCACGCTCACCGAGGTTTTAATGAGCCTGCATATGGGAGAACTATTTGGTGTGATGGAAGGTGGTTGGAAATGAAGTCTGGCACGTGTGGACGACTCGAAGCAGCAACATCACCGTCCAAAAGCTCACAGCTGTGAAAACTGTTGGCGACATTCGAGGTCTTAAACCTGTTAAAACAATGCAGGTGCAAAGGAGCAACAAAATAAGCATCTGTCATTAACTTAAAGACATAATGGGGAACAGGGAACGTCTGTGGAAGGCAGAGACAGTAAGGAAGTATTCAGATCCTTTACTAAAAATACTAGGAGTAAAAATACTCCATTACAAGCATTGTAAAAGTATTTAACTAAATAATTACAAGGAAAAGCAGCAAATTGAAACGTGAGAAAGTTTTGGCTCCTTTCAGTTCAGGTGGTCGGCCATGTTCAGTCAGTTTCTTTGCAGACGTCTGTAGAAAAGATTTGATAAAGGACTCGTCAATGGAGCTTAACAAATCTGTATTTTACCAACCTGGAACCAGATCCTAAATGGAACCGGCTGTCGGAACCATCCCGAGGCGTAATCCATCAGATTTCCCTCCAATGTGCCTGATATTAAATTTAACGTGACGCTTTGAAGAGGCGGAGAGGTTGCTTGCATTGCTGGAAGAAGAAGTTTCCCAAAGTTCATATTTTTCTCTCTCTGTTTCTTGATAGTTACGAGTTTAAGGTGAAGCCAAAGAACGAGTTGGGTGCAGGTCCTCCCAGTGAACCGGTGTCCTTCAACACAGAGTCGGGTACGGTACCACTCGACAGACTAATGGAAGCAGCTCCAGTCTGTGATTTAAAAAAGAAATTGCAGGACAGTTTTTGCAGCTCATAAACTACAAACTCTAAACTTTCCATTCATCACATCAGTTTGTTGATTGATTTCTTTCCTGGATCTGGAATCTGGATCTGGTCGTGTTAGTTCATTTCTAACACCAAATAATCCACAATGATCTGAAAAACATTATTTTCTATTAGTCTTGTTCATTCAGTTGTGATCTCGATCAACACAGTCGCCAGTAAAGCGGTTGTCTGGCAACTTGAGTTGTTTTCTTGTCAGTTCCAGTGTTAAAACGTCTCCTTTGTTTCCTTTCACTAGCCGACCCACGTGTGAGCGAGAACGTTTCAGGTAAGATGAATTAACACCGCAGTGAAGTCCACGTAACGATGGTCGCCAATACAGTGTAGTAAAACCTTCCTGTCTCTGCAGGAAAAGACGCCATCTGGACTCAGTTCCCCTTTAAGACGGACTCGTACTCCGACTGCCGCGGCAAACAGTACGTGAAGAGGACCTGGTACCGCAAATTTGTCGGTGTCCAGCTGTGCAACTCGCTCAGGTACAAGATCTACCTGAGCGACTCGCTCAATGGTGAGTACAATTTCAATTCTTGGCCTCATGTAGGAGTTTATTTTCGCACTGATTTATCTCCGTTTCTGTTTATTCCACTGCAGGTAAATTCCACAACATCGGAGATCAGACCGGCTTCGGTGAGGATCACTGCCAGTTCGTCGATTCCTTCCTGGATGGGAGGACGGGCAGGCAGCTCAGAGCCG
This sequence comes from Maccullochella peelii, assembly GCA_002120245.1. Lineage (NCBI taxonomy): Eukaryota > Metazoa > Chordata > Actinopteri > Centrarchiformes > Percichthyidae > Maccullochella > Maccullochella peelii. Next base: position 77,663 of record LKNJ01001654.1, read on the forward strand.
ACCAGCTACCGTCCCGACCCGGTAACCACTTCGTTTCACACGTTCCTGACAGAATATTACCTAGTTTTTATTTTAGTTGTAAATGTAAATTCATTTCAGTCACAGTTTAGTAATTTGATTGTTACTTTTGGTCCACTGATACAGTAAAGATGGCTGACTGAAAACGTTAACGTTTTATAAACTGCCTGTTTTTGTGGTTCGTCCCAGATGTTTTGTTGCTGCTGTTTGTCTGATTTTCATGTTATTTTGTTTTATTTAGGTTTCACCTCATATTTGCTGTGGAAAAAAGGTTGTTGGATAATCTTTGTCACAGCATTAGCACTGCTTCGGAGGGCAAATATGTGTGTTTTCTTTTATTTTCAAGTAGTCCGATAGTAAACCACCAACTCGTAAATGGACTAATGGATGTTCACAGCTACTCCTGTGCCACTTTTGAACCTCTAAGTGAAGTGAAAACAAGTCAAATAGGAAGTTTTTCTCGCATCACATCTTGTTTTTCCTGCTCCAGGTTTCTACAGAGCCGTGCGTCAGGAGCCTGTCCACTTCGGCCAGATAGGAGGACACTCCCACGTCAACTACGTCTCATGGTACGAGTGTGGAACACCCATCCCCGGAAAATGGTGAACAGACTGAGTCGTTCTCGGAGAAGCCCAGAAGAGGAAGCGTCGTCCAGGCTGGGATGGCGACATCAACGGGGGTCCTTACAAATCTGCCGGACCTCTGAACTGCCTCACCTTAACCCAGTGCTGTAAAAACATGTACAGGACATACTCGTCAGGGAATTGGTAACGAGAGAGCATTTTTTTAAAATATGTAATAGCAAACATGCCTCCTCTTTACTATTTATCAATCAGCATCGATCCGTGGAGGTTTGGTTACTGTCTGCAGTGTGGGGGGGTAGCAAACTCCCGCTAGATATATTTTATTTTGTGTTAAAATAAAGGGAAGCTGGCTCCCTGGATACTATTTTCATAACTTGTGAGATGTTATTTATCAAAAGGTCTCTGATTGCATTTCTTCACGAGGTCCAACAGGCGAGAAGTCACGGTGTTTTTTGGGGACGTGATGCGTCTGCCGTTCCTCTGGGTTTGTTTTCAGTCGAGCTCATTCCTGTTGATTTGCATTAAAAGTCAGTCAAGCAAAAGGGTTTAAAAGGTACAACCGCACGTGCTAACAAGACCCCCTCCTGCTTGACATTCATAACTGGCAGCTGACCAGTAAAACCAGTCTTCTATGAAGCGCCTTAAACAAGCAGACCAGTGTCTAGAAGGGCTGCTTCATGTGGAGAACATGTGGAGAACATGGACTATTCGTGATAAACTTGCTGGATATTTGCTGCCATTGTTCTGCCTCATGTACGTTCTCTGAGTACATTAGCCTACAACTCCAGGCCCTGAAAATAAACCTAATTTAAACTTTAAGACTACAACAGCAACATATTGAGTAAGTTTTCATCAATATTTTGTTCTGATCACTGACAAAAAAGTGACAAAAAAGTGCAATTTTTGGATTCAGAGCTGTTTTCATCAGATCCAGAATTTATATTAGCGTAATGAAAAAAACACAACAAAGCCCTGATGATCAGTGCTTGAAACTAATCATACATTTTTGGAAAATTCATCATCATCAAACACCAGATGTGTTGATCCAGCGTGTTTTCAGCCACAAAGCCGGCCGGAGCTTCTTCACTTGCAATTTGCACAACAGAAATGTATTTATATGTATATGGAGAGAATGTATTTTTGCAATACATTTTTATAGATGCATTTCCCTCACCATGGCCTTTTTTTGTTTTTACTATAATGTGCTCTTCTTCTTCTTGTTGCCTCATGCTAAAGCAGGGCGGGAAGCTAACGATGTAGCCTGACAGCTAGCCTCTTTATTTATTTTACCAACCAAATCTGGTTCATGGAAGAGATTTGATTTATGTTCAGGAATGACTAAAGCAGGGCTAACTTGGTTAGCATGTATATAGCAATGGTTTCTATGGCCCTGATCCAGAACCATCAAAGTACATCTCGCAGTCCTGTAAAGTAACTAAGATACTTCTTCCTGGAACTAAGTTCATGAACCACTGAGAGACTGAAATGTCCAGGACGGCTTGCTAGCTGTGTAGTCCAATGGCTATTAAATTATAAAATATCTGATTTGTGGGGGAGAACAGGACCAAACTCTATTTGGGATATAGCAATGACCAATAGTTACCTCGACTAACTGGCTCTGATCCAGGAACTGTGACATTTCAGTCTCTCAGGGATTAATAAAATTAATTACGGAAGAATTTGGAAAATACAAATTCACCAAATGGTAGGAAATCTTAGCACTATGTAAGGTAGACGGCAGGAGCGTGTAAAGCAAAATGAGACGCAGTACAGCAGTCCTGGATTAGGGCTACAAGCTAACGTGCTAATCATGCTCTTTGCTCGTGGCTGCCATTAATTTCCCGCCCTGCCACCGATCCTCGCCAAACCGACCGCACCATAGCGCTTTAGGCGGGGCATTTTCTCATTCTCCTGTGGCGCCGGGTTGGACGCTGCTTCCTGAACGTAACACAGTGTGGACTGTACTCACGTATACTTATAAAACCGAGTGCTTTGTTAACAGACTGAGAATGTACGTTAACATGAGGCTGATTTCTGTTTCTATATTGACTTTAAACAATAAATAAGTTTTGATTCGTTTTTTTAAATAAACGTCTTGTTTTTATTTACTTCTCTTTTTTTTTTAATTTACCTCCTCTTCATGTACTGATACACGCAAACTAAGAGTTTAAAAGATGGAAAACTGTGAATGTGGTTTGGTTGGAAGTCATGAAACTGACAGAGTAACCTGACCCCCCCCCAGTGTCATGAATCCGACCGCAGTCCCGGTTAGAAACACCAGTAGTGATTACATCACTTTTCCAGAGCGTTTCTCTCAAACCGCAGAGATGGGCTTTATGTAGCGTTGCCACGGCAACCGGCGGGTTATTTAAGCTGAGGGGGAAAAAAATGTGACAAGTTTTTGACTCTGCGAAGAGAAAAGTGAAGGTTTCTTCACCACAGAGGAGAAAATGAGAGCAGGAAATCTGGTCAGAAACAGAGCTGGGTGCCAGCGCTGCTGTTATGTAACAGGACCGGTTCCACGGGAACCAAAACGTTCTGCTAATGAGGAACGACTGGGCGCTGATGTAATGCCCTGGTCTAACTGAACAGTCACCCCCCCGTCAGCGGGTGTTTCTCCTTTTGTTTCTGTAAGAACGACCAGACAACGTATTCTCTAAAGGCCCTCGTGGCCCCGCAGATGTGACAGTCTGGGATGTGGATCCGTCTCGGGCTCGAAACCAGTTGTTGGTTTATTACTTTTATTTCTAACAATTCTTTCAGTATTTTCCCACTTTGTGTTTTGCCTTCGATCATGTTTCACATGTAGAGAGGGACGACGGCAGATATAATAATGGTTCAATATAACGTACAGAGGAACAGTGAAGGCAGCGGGAGGGCAGTGAAGGCAGCAGCAGGACTGGTACAGTTGAAACTCTTCCTCCTGTCTCACACGACCGGATCATGAGTCCAGGTCCAGTGGATTCATGACGATTTAACTTAACACTAAACATCCGTTTGAATTTGAGTTTTATTGTGATGAAACATGAGCTGTGAAGGAGGACGAGGGTCTGCGGAGATTCAGTAGGTTAATAAAACTCGACAGAGAGTCTGAAAGTGCTGCTGGGGTTAACTTCAGTCTGTTCGAGTCGTTTTACGAACTCTGAAACCTCCACATTCATCACCTCCTGTTTTCTTCATTTACACCCACCTGATGCCGTTTTTCCCACTTTATGTATATTCAGATTTCCTGCCACCGAGGTTTTATTTTCAACATTTTTCAGGAAACATTCAGCGACAGAAATGTAGTTGGAGACGATTTCCTGCTGACTGAGCAGCTGCTTTTCACAGATAAACAACGAATCAATGAATGTGAAGAAAATAATCAGCAGGTTAACAGATAACTGAGATAATTATCTGTGAATTTTGCTTTAAAAAGAAAACTTCCAAACATCTTAAGTTTGGTTTCTTGCCTTCGATTCCTTTTTTAAAGGAAAAACTTTAAATTCATTTCATCCAAACTGTGAGACACGAACATGTTTCTGCTCTTGAAGAGTCTTTAGTTGTTTTGCCATCGAGCTGCAGCAGGAAGGGAACAGGAAGCACTTCATCAATCAAACCAGACTGAAACCTGATCCTGGTCTTTGAGACTCTGAGGAGATCTGGACTGAATCCCTCCAGTCAGTTCCATTCAAGTCAAATCCGTTTCTTCACCCTCAGGATTGATATCTGTTGAGTTTCGTTGTCGAACGTTTGTGCGAGGTGGAAGATAAGTCGGTCAGAGCAGTTAGGAATGATTTCATAATCAGTTAATCTGCCATATAAACGTCCCGCTTCTCTCCTCGCTCGCCCTCCATACAGGAAGTTATCGGTCCGTGGAGGGTTAGCTGTTAATTGATGCAGCAGCGGTTCGGTTTGGACCTGCAGCAGCAGCAGCTCGGCCCTGAACGTCGCTCTGTGTTTGTATGTTACATGTTCTCGGTTGATTTGATTTTCTTCTTTTCCTGTTCTGGACTGAACCTTCAGGATCTCCAGAGCAGTTCACTTTTCCAAAAAGAAATATCTTCCTAATTAATCTACTCTGAGACTGTTCTTGTTGTTTTTTGTTGTTTTTTTATTTGAGTGGGTAAAAATAGTTGACTTGTTGGTCTTAATCTGGAACCTGTTGGTCTGGACTTGGGACTTGAAGTTGGATAAAGTGCAGATCTGTGGACTCTAGTTACATAACTCGGCTTCGAGTCAGACTCGAGTCATGAATCTGATGACTTTGGACTTGTCTGTCTTGACTCGGGACTTGACTTGTTGGACTGACTTGTAGTTTCAACTCTGGTTTTCTCTGTTCGTGTTTGTAACAGACGTTGGAGCAGCGTTCAGATCAGAGTTTCTGATCTGGACTCCAAACGTTCCCCTCTTTGTTCCCTCGTTTCTCTCTTTGTCGTCTTCCTCCCTCGAGTTTCTCTGACAGATGAGTAACGATGCAGAGGAACTCCCGCTCCCCCCTCTGACCATCTGGCCTGGGATTCCCTTGTTTTAGGAAAATCAGTCTTGGCTGGGCTGAGCTGGGAGGACGGGGGAGGATGAGGGCTGTTTGAGTCAGGGGAAACCCCGGACGCTGCTGAGGCGAGAAGCTCGGAGATTGATGACCTCCACTGCTGGTGATGAGTTCCTCTCAATCTCTTTCACAGGGAAGTTTCCTGAAATGTTCCGTTTGGTCAACATGCGAATCTGTCTCTCTGTTTGGTGGAAGGCTTTAAAGCTGACCTCAGATCACCTCTTGGCTCAGGTTTTCCTCTTCTTCTTCTTCACTCAGACTAAAAGCCAAATCTGGTTCTTTGATCAGAAGAATCCTGAAATCAGACTTTCAGGCAGCAGCCGAGGTGACGACACTGAGCGTTCGCTGAAGCACCTTGAGGCTGAGATGATTTAAATGATCGTGGGGTGTTTAAACTCTTTTAGGAAGGTTTTGAACATTTTTCAGAACAAACTGCAGATACATTTTGCTTTTCTTGAACCAAATTGAAGTCATTGATTCATTTCTTTTTGTCAACATTTTCCAAACAGACTGGCAGCTGGAGGGTCAAAGGTCAAACTCAGCCAACAAGCCATGTTGTTTTTATGGCAGTCTGAAGGGAAATCCTCCAACAGAAGAGACCTGTTCTCTTCACTTCAGGCCTTTGAGAAAACAAGCGTTCATTTTTCCGTAAAGTTGTCCTCAGCCTTCATGGTTCACCCTGACAGCCGTGTGGATGTGTGATTATCCAGATAGTGAATCTGGTTTAAATGGATCCGGACACCAAGACCCTCCTGCAGCAGCGTGAACCGACGCTAAAAGGCTGAAAATGGAAACCAGAGGAGGCAAACTGAGACTTATCAGCTCGTCAACACACACATGGAGTTGGTTTGTGAGTGAGTGTCGATGCCGGGGGGGGGGGGTCGAGAGGAAGAAGAAGAAGCTGTTATGTCACACATGGCTCGAGGTGAAGCCAGAGTCCTGCAGAAACAAGCCCACGTCTCCACAGATTCAGAGATCCAAGAAGTTTGAATCATCAGTTTCCTTCAAAGCTTTTTATAGATTCTGTATTCTGTCCACTTGGTAACGTATATAAAGTCCTGCACTTCCTGTTTCCTGTTTCCTTGCTAACGTATATAAAGTCCTGCACTTACAGTTTCCTGGGTAACGTATATAAAGTCCTGCACTTCCGGTTTCCTGTTTCCTTGCTAACGTATATAAGTCCTGCACTTCCTGTTTCCTGTTTCCTTGCTAACGTATATAAAGTCCTGCACTTCCTGTTTCCTGTTTAACGTATATAAAGTCCTGCACTTCCGGTTTCCTGTTTCCTTGCTAACGTATATAAAGTCCTGCACTTACAGTTTCCTGATTAATCACTCACTGTTTCGTATCAAGGCAGCAGAGATTGTTCCAGATTATATTTATATTATTATATTTAGGATTTTCTCCGGAGCCAAAACCAAAAGAATTCAAAAACCCCGTTTCTTTAACCTCCGTGTTCTGACTCGTAGTCTTGTTGTCTGGGTTCGTCATTAAACTCTAATAAAGAGATTTATTGAGGCTGTTTTAGAGGCTGTTTTCCTCCTAATCTGCAGAATAATCTGTCCTGCTGATGTTCTGGAGGGAAACCAGACGAGCGCTCGCTGCAGCTCCCGGCACGTGGACCAGGAGGAAGTCCATGTGTAGAAAGACCCCAAAAAGACGTCTGTCCTTGAACTGCAGAGCTGCTATCCATCAAACCCACTTACATAATCCAGGAAAGACCGGTGTGAGTCCAGGTTCAGGTCCGCTTGTCCTTGAGTCAGTCCTCGACTCGCCAGGTTTCTTCCTCGGTGGTGTTTTCTAACGTCTTGGGCAGCGAGTGACTTCGTCGCATTTAAAACACCTGGTCCGACCAATCACAGCTCACACACTCCTCATTCCTGCAGTGCCACTTTGGAGGAAGTAACTGCTCCTACAAAATAAAAGTCACTCATCTTCTACACTGATACAAAACACTTTAAATAAATAATATCTGTCATTTAACTCCTTTTTATTTTCATCTTCGAGCTGTTTTGAATATTTAAATGAAATATAAAGAGACACAGTAGATCTGCAGTTGTGCATTATTGTTGATTATTGATTCATCTGCACATTATTTTATTGTGCAGGAGTTCAAAAGTATTGACAATCTACTGTTAATCAGATTCATTTGATGATCAATGTTCTTGTTTTTCTAGATTGTGGAGATATTTGTAGGACATGTTTGTGTTGAAGTTTAAACTGAAGTCTGGTCTAGAATTTGAAAAGTGAAGGTGAAGTGTGGTGACGGTCAGATCCTAACGAACTTTCTCCGTCAGTTTTATTGATAGTTAAGTTTTAGTTTGATTTATATCGTTTCTTTGGGTTTTGGACATTTGAAGACTCGGCTGGAAGAATAAACTCGACGGGTTCTCTGACGATGAGTCAGAAACCTCTGAGAGAACGCGCTGCTGCTGCTTAAAGTCGTCAGAAATAGAGTTGAGTCTGGTGTGTTCCTCTGCTGTCTGTCCACCAGCTGCTCTCATGGAGATTTTCCTCTGAGTCTCAAACGAAAGCCTGAACCTGAACCCGAACCCAACTGTCTCTTCCAAAAGACATCACTTAATCAGCGCTGGCCCCCGGATCTCCCACCAGGGGCCGTCCAAACCGGCGGGTCCAGGAATCTGATTACTTAAACAGACGCGAAGCGGGGCCAAAAGAAAACCTGATTGTTTGAGCAGAGACTGGATGAGGACTGCCCCCCCCCCCAGGACGATCCGTGTGTGTGTCTCTGTGCGTACACCCCTCTGACTGAGTGTGTGTGTGTGTGTGTGTGTGCAGTAAACATCTCGGAGCAGCCGAGCAACTCGAAGAATTTTTTCAAAAGGAGCTTTTAAAATATAATTGGCCGTCCCCGAGGGGCCCCGGAGCCGCACGGGGCCTCACGTGAGCTCCGTGTACCAATGGTTTAATAGCCCGAGCTGCAGCAGGTCCAGATCCGCTCTGGTTCTCATTTAGAGGAGGAAAAGCCCTTATGTAAGAGTCAGGCAGCCGTAAACAGTGTTGAAGATGACAGACGAAGAGCTTCAGACCCCTCAGAGACCCCCGACGTGCCATCAGTCACATGTCAACCAGAGCCAGGAGAGTCCACGGTCTCCTGGCTCTGGTCTCCACAGAACCACAAATGAGAGGATCAAACTGCTGCAGCTGCTCATCAATGAAACTACAACACTGATTATAAAAGAGAAGAAAACATGTTTGACTCATTAAAACTCAGTGGATCAAAAAAAACTGCACTATCACGAAAAATCAATGAGTCAATCAATGGATTAAAAATTTACTCAACTAATGAAAACACATAAAAACACCTTCCAGCTGTTCAGAACAAGAGAAACAGAAAGAACCAGTGAACTTTCCCACTCGGTAGTACTCTGTAGTACTCTGTAGTACTCAGTAGTACTCGGTAGTACTCGTGCAGCTCTTCTCTTCTTTAAAGCTCAACATGCCTACAGCACAACATCAGGATCACATGGTCTGCAGGATCACATGGTCTGCAGGATCATGTCTTCAGTCTCTAAACTGAAAAGTGTCGGTGACAGTCCGGCTGAGTCCGATGTTTCCTCTGTTGTCTCCACATGGTTCCTCTCTGAGAACATTAGATTACGGCTCTGCAGCCGGGGGGACCTTCAACAGTCGGGGGGGCCTTCAACAGCCAGGGGGGGCCTTCAACAGCCGGGGGGGTCTTCAACAGCCGGGTGTCTCCGTCCAAACCGCCACCGCGCTCCCCGAGCTGGGACCGGCCTGGAAAACTCCGCCGTTGATGTGTCCTGGCAGTTCTGAGCCACAGAGCTGATTGGTTCAGAGGTCAGAGGTTGGTGAGGACACACAGGGACGTGTATGAAGATTCCCACACACCACAAACACACCGTTCATCAGTGGAACCACAAAACAGGCAGAGACCAGAACAGAGCTGAAAGGAGCTCCTCCGAACTGAGTCAGACCTGCACTCACAGACCCGAACTGAGTCAGTGATAGTTTAAAGTCTCCATCTTTGATTTGTATTTCAGGTTTAAAGCTGCTTCTGTCCCGGTGCTTGCTGGGAAACACTCCCCAAGACCTGCACACACACACACACAGTGGAGGAAAACCCCGTATCGTCACCAAACCGCACCCTGTAACTCCACATCTGCTCCTGGTCTGAGCTGCTCTCCTATCAGAGGAGGTTTTAATCTGCTCCAGACTCCACACACTGTTCACACACTCATACCCAAAGAATCTGTGAGTGAAGGTGGAGCGTTCGGGGCCCCTGGGGGTCCGGGTCACCCAGTTTCCCTCCTTGGTAATCCAAGACTAAACTGTGCTGGAGAAAAAGTGAATCTTGATTTATTCTCTGGAGTAAAAATAGAAGAATCGCTCAGTTAAATAGCAGCATGTGAGTTTCAGGACGTCCTCACCTGGACTCACCGGGTCTCACCTGGTCTTCAGTCTGTCAGCTGACTCTGATAGGACTCCTGACTCACTTTAACAGACTGTATATGAAATAGTTCACATGTTTGGAGCAGATCCAGGACCTGTTCAGTGTCAGAGCTGCTGCTGCTATAAAAATAAGGATTTAAGAACTATCAGTGAAAACCTTTATGTAAAAACTAACGTGTTTACTCATAATTAGCTAATGTTAGCATGCTAACACGCTAAACTAAGATGGTAAACACTATACCTGATAAACATCAGCACGTTAGCATGCTGCTGTTAGCATGTAGCTCAAAGCCCTGCAGCCTCACAGAGCTGCTAGCATAGCTGCTGCCTCAGTCTGGTTTAGCTTCAGCGTTTGTTTTGTTAGCACGCTGCTGTTAGCATGTACAGTGGGGCAAAAAAGTATTTAGTCAGCCACCAATTGTGCAAGTTCTCCCACTTAAAAAGATGAGGGAGGCCTGTAATTTTCATCATAGGTACACTTCAACTATGAGAGACAGAATGGGGGGAAAGAATCCAGGAAATCACATTGTAGGATTTTTAATGAATTAATTGGTAAATTCCTCGGTAAAATAAGTATTTGGTCACCTACAAACAAGCAAGATTTCTGGCTCTCACAGACCTGTAACTTCTTCTTTAAGAGGCTCCTCTGTCCTCCACTCGTTACCTGTATTAATGGCACCTGTTTGAACTCGTTATTAGTATAAAAGACACCTGTCCACAACCTCAAACAGTCAGACTCCAAACTCCACTATGGCCAAGACCAAAGAGCTGTCAAAGGACACCAGAAACAAAATTGTAGACCTGCACCAGGCTGGGAAGACTGAATCTGCAATAGGTAAGCAGCTTGGTGTGAAGAAATCAACTGTGGGAGCAATTATTAGAAAATGGAAGACCACGGAGATGCTCTGCACGCAGGAGGAAACCTTCGGTCCGCTGCTGCCTGTCATCAGGTCCGTACGCTCAACAGGCAGCGTTTACTCTGTGGTTCATACGAGAGTCTCTGTAATGCNCTCCCACTTAAAAAGATGAGGGAGGCCTGTAATTTTCATCATAGGTACACTTCAACTATGAGAGACAGAATGGGGGGAAAGAATCCAGGAAATCACATTGTAGGATTTTTAATGAATTAATTGGTAAATTCCTCGGTAAAATAAGTATTTGGTCACCTACAAACAAGCAAGATTTCTGGCTCTCACAGACCTGTAACTTCTTCTTTAAGAGGCTCCTCTGTCCTCCACTCGTTACCTGTATTAATGGCACCTGTTTGAACTCGTTATTAGTATAAAAGACACCTGTCCACAACCTCAAACAGTCAGACTCCAAACTCCACTATGGCCAAGACCAAAGAGCTGTCAAAGGACACCAGAAACAAAATTGTAGACCTGCACCAGGCTGGGAAGACTGAATCTGCAATAGGTAAGCAGCTTGGTGTGAAGAAATCAACTGTGGGAGCAATTATTAGAAAATGGAAGACATACAAGACCACTGATAATCTCCCTCGATCTGGGGCTCCACGCAAGATCTCACCCAGATAGTTGGGGACATGAAGGCTCCATAATGAGTCAATCAAACTTCAAACATAAAAGAATAATTTATCTCAGCCTCATTTCACCAGGTTACACTGGATAATACAACATCCTGCTTGAAGATAATTGAAGATATTTTGGGGAATGAAAGCCTTCAGTTAACAAGCATTTTGGAATTATCCATAAATTGTCTCTCTTGTGACGTGTATGGACACATTAGGCCTTCACACAATGACATGGTGATGAGCAGGACTGAATAAACCTGCAAAGGGCCTCAGGAGCAAAAATGAGCTGTAGGCCCCTTAATATGACACTGTTTCAAGTTGTACCAGAGAAGACCATCTGATTACATCAGGTGTATATTTGACATCTTAGCTGTTGAAGTAGTCACCTCATGTGGCAGCTGAGGGTAAATGACAGCAGACACAGTGTGACAGCATGTCAGATGTTCATTCGTTGTGTAGCAGCTAGCATTTTGTGCTGTGTAATCTAGCATAACAGAGTTTGTGTAGACTGTTTAGCAGCTAGCATTTTAATGGTGTTTGTATTAACTGTTGAAATATATTGTGTTTGAGGATGGATATTATTATTTTAGCTTAGTAATATTTGTATGTATACATTTTATATGTAGGTTTATATATATGTGTATCTATGATAGCTGTATAATGCTTAGGTTTACATATCTTATACGAGCTGTATTTTTATTGTATTCTATTCAATTCAGTTCAGTTTTATTTATATAGCGCCANGCAAAGGGACCAGGACGACTGATCCGTGTAAAGGAAAGAATGAATGGGGCCATGTATCGTGAGATTTTGAGTGAAAACCTCCTTCCATCAGCAAGGGCATTGAAGATGAGACGTGGCTGGGTCTTTCAGCATGACAATGATCCCAAACACACCGCCCGGGCAACGAAGGAGTGGCTTCGTAAGAAGCATTTCAAGGTCCTGGAGTGGCCTAGCCAGTCTCCAGATCTCAACCCCATAGAAAATCTTTGGAGGGAGTTGAAAGTCCGTGTTGCCCAGCGACAGCCCCAAAACATCACTGCTCTAGAGGAGATCTGCATGGAGGAATGGGCCAAAATACCAGCAACAGTGTGTGAAAACCTTGTGAAGACTTACAGAAAACGTTTGACCTCTGTCATTGCCAACAAAGGGTATATAACAAAGTACTGAGATGAACTGTTGTTATTGACCAAATACGTATTTTCCACCATAATTTGCAAATAAATTCTTTAAGAATCCTACAATGTGATTTTCTGGATTTTTTTGTTTCTCATTTTGTCTCTCATAGTTGAGGTATACCTATGATAAAAATTGGAGACCTCTCTCATCTTTTAAGTGGGAGAACTTGCACAATTGGTGGCTGACTAAATACTTTTTTGCCCCACTGTAGCTCATAATTCCTCAAGTGGCTGAAGAAAGAGCAGATTATTCATGTTATATGTGTCGGGGGGGTGGGGTGGGGGGGGAACCCTCAGAGTCTCCGGGGGGGACATACCTGGACTCTTCTGTCTTCTCTAAACACTGGACCCTTTTCTTCTTCTTCTCTCTCTTTAGTCAGCAGCACTTGGATGCATCCCAGCCATTGCTGTGGTAACGCTCTGTGTTTATGATGCTGTTGGATGATGGGGGGGGGCGACATAACGAGGAGTTTGATCTCGTTAGAGACGAATCGCAGCCAACATGCTGTTTTTAGTGTGATGGCCTCGACTCGACACCGCGCTCTGCGTCTTCAAGCGACCCGATGTTTGTTGTGTTGATTTCAATGTCGACGTCAAGCAGCTAAGAACAGGTGTGACATGCAGCTGGAGCTTTCCACAATCAATCACTCGCGCTTTAATACTACGAAGCGTCAAAGAGCAGCTTTTTCCTCCATTTGTTGGACGATGAGTCGGTGAGGAAACACAAGCAGCCAAAAACAAAACACAGAGAACTCTTCATGTTTAATAAATGACAGCGTGGTGTTTCACAGTTGCTCCGACAACTGAGAAGAGCCAATCCCGTCACGTCGGGGCCGGACACCCACACAGTTCTCGCCGTTTCTCTGGTTGGCTGTGATCGCTCTGTTGCAGCTTCCTGTTCAGTGACGGCATCGAAACAGAAAATGAAAACCAGAAAAGTGAAGCAGCTCGACTTGAACTTCCCCAGCAGAGGCAGAACGGGTCCAGCACACACCCCCGAAGACTTCTGATCAAGTGATTGATCAGCAGTGACCCTGGATCACCTGCAGCAGCTCTGATTGGACAGCTGGTCCAACAAACAGCTGGAAATCAGTTTCCTCCACATGTTGGATCTTTTCTCGTCTTCGACTCTGGAAACAGTTTTTCTGAGTGAAGTCAGTTGGAGGGAAAGTGAATCGTATTATTGATCTTTCAGCCTGGAGTTCCACCATAACATCAGTTCGCTCTCTGGCAGGATGCTATGAGCATTAAAGAGCCTCATCAGCCTTTCAAACACATGGGATCTGGTTTCTGTTTCCATGTTTAGACCAGCAGAGGGGACAGGAAGTTTCCTTTATCATAACAGAAATGCAGCCTGAAGGTTAAACTTTCATTTGGAAAGAATGTCGGATAGATAGAAAGGTAAACAGCTGATCTACAGAAAGTTCGTCAACAGTTTAGCTTCTTAATGTCTCATTATGTCTCTGCTTTTCTGTTTCAGACCTTTTCAGACTGAACCTCTGTTGGTCGGACAAAGTGAGACGGCTCAGTTAGTTAGTTAGTTAGTTAGTTAGTTGTAAACACAGAAGGACCAATCAAACGTCCTGACTGACTGACAGCTCAGCGTGTTAATGGACAAAAGCATCAGAGAGTTTGTGTGGAAACTGCTGGCAGGTGGAACCAGGTCTTTGTTTGGAGTTTGGACGCCCTCTAGTGGCTCTTTGTCTCCAGTGACTTTTATAAGTGCTTTAAGAGCTGATGCTGAGGACGTGCTTCACATATACACCAGTTTAACTAGTTGTTATGGTCAGAGTGTTACCAGCATATAAGCTGCCCCCACTGATGAAACAACAGCAGACCATCATAAGCTGGTCAAACTGGTGCAGGTCTGACCTTTAAAAGATTGGTTTAGACCATTAACAGACCATTTAAGACAGCCAGAAACCAGTTTATAGTCTAAACTAGTCTTTTTATAGTCTAAACAACCAATACAAGACCAGTTTAGACCATTACAAGTTAGAGGAGCTGGTAGGTGGATTCTGTTACCTGTGGACAGAGCCACGCTAGCTGTTTCCCCCCATTTACTGTCTTTGTGCTAAGCTAAGCTAGATGGTTCCCCCTGTTTCCAGTCTTTATGCTAAGCAAAGCTAGTTGTTTCCCCCTGTTTCCAGTCATTATGCTAAGCTAGCTGTTTCCCCTGTTTCCAGTCATTATGCTAAGCTAGCTGTTTCCCCCTGACTGTGTGAACTGGAGACAAACAGAAAAGAGATCCGACACATTACTGACATTTTATTTAAAGTGACAGCGCAGTGCAGCCGCTCATTGATCAGCCCGGCTTCTGTAACAAACATCTATCAGTCTTATTAATGAATTGTTATCACAGTATTGATCAGGCTGAGTCTAGTTGTTTTAAAACACCTGAGAGATTCTCAGTATTCAGTCAAATCAGTCGAATGTCCTTCACAGAGTCAGTCAATAAAGTTTGAAGTTAAACTAGTTTCATATGAAAGCAGAAGCATTTTGATCTGTTATTAATATAAAAACAATATTACAGCTGTGTAGAAATATAACTTTATAAGGAAGTTTTACTTAAGTAAAGATACAGAAATGTTTTCTCCTTTCACAGTTTTGTATATTATAAATATTGTTGATGCATTCAGTTGATAGTAATGTTACTGCAACACGAAAAGTTTTCCTGACGTAGAAGCAATCAAAATAATAATAATACAAATACCTCAAGATTTTAAAAGACAAAAAGTGCTGCAAAACACAAATCTGTCTGCAAGGTTTAATAAAACTAAAGAGAGATCAAAGATAAAAAGCTAAATATTGTACATGAATCATCATAAAAGCAAGTCCTCAGATTAAATCAAATATAAAAGTGTGTTTGTGTGAAAAATGAAGTTCTGCCGCCACCTGGTGGAAAAACATAGTTACTGCTTTTTCAGCCACTTTAGTTTGTAGTAAAAGTAAAATTAAATCGTCTTTCTTTGGGATCATTTTGAGATTATAATACTTTAACTTCTGCAGCACAAAGATGTCGCAGGCAAATTATTTTGGATTTTTAATGATTTTCAGCCCAAAATACCTAAACAGGAAGTGAGGTGCTTTGAGTTCGAGCTGCTGAGGTCCTCCAAGTCATTAAAAACTCCAAAGCAAGTGGATTTCTGTCTGTCTTGGTCTGTTCATTGTGAAGGTTAGAGTTGCTACAGGGATTTGGTGGTGGACTTGTCTCTCAGGTCTCTGTAGGACTCGGAGATGGTCCCCTCCCCCTGGGTCTTCCTAAGACTGTACTTTGTGATGTTGAGCTGGATGTTGACAGACGAGACGAACTGAACAGACCGGGACACGGTGGCTCTAAAGGTTGGCGTTCTGGCTGTGAAGAGGATGAATATCTGAAACCCCTGGAGGACAAAGGTTAGTCTCTTTATTTATTCCAAACTCCATTCAAAAATCCATCAATACTTGGTTTTTATTATACACATACTCTGAAAAACGCTGTCTGCATGAATTTTTAACTGTTAATATGTTCTTGTGATTTCGGCATTAAAAGTTTTGCCTGCAGTTTATTGACCACCTATTTCTGGTCCATGGACGTCCTCATTTGATCCCTCAGTGTACATGTTTAGTCACAGATCTGCAGTGAACCCAAAGCATCACCTGTGTCCGTTTGAACAGTTGTACAACTCAAAGCTGGAGCTTAATACTTTAGAAACAAATGAAGAACATGTTCATCTAAAGTCTAAAAGTTGTCTAAAACTGACAAACCTGTGTGGTTGTACAGAGGCAGAAGACAATGCTGAAGACCAGGTGGGAGTGTCCTGTAGTGACGAGCACCAGGTATCCCAGAGTCCAGGACAGACCCAGCAAGACCGCCAGAGAGAAACTGATGAGGAACTTCTTCCTCAGAGATGATTTGTTGTTGCTGCACGACAGAAACATGTCTGTGAAAGTGAATACTGCTTCATCAGAACATCATCGTCTAAATACTTCAAGACAAATACAAAAGTGGGAATATTTATAGAGAATTTAGTAATATTACCAGATTTTAATGCTTTAATGATGAAGTTTGATGAGAAGACGTCAGAGCCGTTACCTTTTCAGGATGGGGTCTGTCCTGCATATCGTCAGAGAGGCCAGAACCAACAGCACAATGTTGTAGATCAGGATCAGACTGACTGGAAGGAGGAAACCCCAAAACATCGGCTTCCCAAAGTGAAGCTGCTTGGCCTTATCCAGAGCTGCGAGCCAGCAGCTAGAGGACGAAGAGTATCACGTGATGAAGACGGAAACTAAACGTGTCAAACCAGATAATAAAAATAATAATAATAGTAATGGACCCACAATTCCTCCTGTCTGTATCCCAGAGGACTGTTGACCCTATAGGTGGCTCCCAGTGTGATCGCCATGACGACGGCTGGGACTCCTAAGAGGATACAGGAAGTTAAAACAGTTCAAAGGGCTGAGAGTAAGATGTTCAGATCAATGTCTGTACGCCAAATATGAAGCTACAGCCAGCAGCTGGTTAGCTTAGCTTAGCATAAAGACTGGAAACAGGGGGAAACAGCTAGCTGAGCTTAGCACAAAGACGAAACGGTGAAAGGTGGAAAGGTTCTACATAATAAACTATAAAAGAAATCCGCAGGTGCGACGCCCATATGAGTTGGAGAAGACTTCTACATCTTCACTCTGTGTAAGAAAACAAACAAGCTTTCCCTTTGAATCTCATACCCCATCCCACAGCCAGGCTCAGGTTAGTCCAGTATGGAGGCAGACTGCGGCGCATCGTCTGGACCTGCAGCACCAGCTGAGTGCCGTACACGCTGTTCCACGCGAAGGTGGCCAACAGGAAGAAGTGAAGCAGAGCCGCCACCACCGAGCACGAGCCTCTGTCCGGCTCCACGCGTTCATCAGAGTCCGGGATGATGTTGGTTGGAGTGCTGACCTCCACCTGAGCGTCGTTCTGTCTGCTGGAGTTTCCAACTCCAGAGAGGAAGGTGATGATGAAGGCCAGCAGGCTGACGTAGATACACAGCAGAGCCATTCTGGAGTTCTGGTTGCTCTGCGCCCCACGAGAGTTTCTCCGAAAGCTACAGAGAGAAGGTTTGAAAACAAGTTGTAACATTCAGAGAACAAACTGAAGAAACCCTGACGGGTTCTGCAGCCTCTTTTTTCTAAGTGGATTACTTCGTGGATTGATTACTTTCCACCACTGCTGGACAGGATGACTCTGACTCAGGGGCACTGAGGAGAGCTAACCCAAAGGCTGGGAGGAAAATGCTAACTTCAAGAACTGACAGACCAAAGAGTGGACAGTGACAAAGTAAAAATGATTTCTGTGCAAAATGCAACAAGAAAGTCTCACTTCTCTTCAATGTGGTTAATTATCGTTAAGACCAAACCCAGGATGGAAACAGAAAGTCCGACAATAGAAATCACGTCCAGGGCTTCTGCATATTCATATTCCTCTCTGAAAGACTGAAACAGAAACAAGCTTTAGTAATACTGATTAAATACCCAATCATCTCGTTAACATGTTAATAGTTAGACATCTTGATTCCACTCGTTATATTAGAGCTCAGTCTAATAACACAAGCCTCAGTCTCACGTCAGTGCAGACTCGTGATACTCACCCAGAGAGCAGCGAAGTTGGTGGTGTGGTTGCAGAAACATCTCAGGACTCCATCTGAAGCGTTTCCTTTAGAGCAGCCGTCAGTGCTCCAGTCCTTCAGACTGTAGTTCCAGAAAACACAGGCGAAGTCGAACAGAGACGTACCGTTCACCATCTGCAGATACAGCAGCTCTGTCAGCTGAGACATTTACACAGTTTGACCTTGTGAAAGAAGAAGAAACCTTCGAACACCTGCTGCTCCTGAGAGGAAAACAAGACCATTTCATGCTTGAGACAGCCGCGTGGGTCTGCATGACCTAATGTTCGTCAGAGGACATGATGTTTACCATGATAACCATATTAATTCAGTGTGTTAGCATGCTAACATTTGCTAATTAAGTAGAAACGATCGACAGAAAAGTAATCAGCTCTTTGGTAATCGATCGTTTAAGGTTGTAGCTGTAATATTTGCTTGTTTTCTTGGTCGTCTGTGATTTTTAAGCACATATCTTTGGGTTTTGGACTCAAAGTCGGGCACAACAAGACATTTTAATGTGTCAACTTGGGCTTTGAGATCTCAAGGAATCTATTGAATGTATTGATACCGAGTCAAAAGAACCGAGACAGTATCATTAATGGACATGAAGTCATGCTTCAGTTTTGTCTTGGACTGTGTGTTGTGGTTAATCCCACAGCTCCTACTGTCATGATGGATCACCAGCAGATTAATCAGGTTTATCGGTGCCATAAAACCAGAGCATTTACAGCTGAACTGTAACCCTAAACTGTAACTGCCCCCACACACTGATGTTATCAGTCGACATGATCTCAGTATTTAGTGACACGTCACATAAAACAGCCATTAAATAATGAAGGCAAGAAGTTGGGGGGGTGAGGTAAAGACATGGTGTTAGGTGAAAGGGACAGGTGCATGCAGGTATGTAAAAACAGGAAGTTAGTTATTGTAGTGTGGTTCATGAAGGCAATAAAGATACTTCAGATTCCGCAGTTTACTGCAGAAATCGCACTCCTCCGTCTCCGAGTCAAACTCAGTCGGACTTGAACACGCGGACATGATACACTCATTGTTTCAAAGTTGTTAACCGGAGCTGGTTTTCTTACCACTGGTCTGAACAGCATCTCCACGTGTTGCGGCACCACGCTGCGCTCCTGCCCTTTGACACTGGCCGACAGGACCCTGATGGGGGCCCGTCCCGCTCTGTAGCGCCTCGACCTGAAGAAACGGTCGTTCTGGTAGAGGACGAAACCCAGCGAGACGTTCGACGGCTTCTGACAACCACTGACAGCCTCTTCATCACACAAGAGAAGGAAATCTGCGTTATTAGCAGAACAATGGGTCTGCTCTAACAAAAACTGACCTGAAATATCTGAACTTTTTGCACTCAGGTGAAACTACAGGCAGTTTTTTGCTAAAAATAAACTCTAAATAACCTTGCAGTAAAATGTGCTTGCTTCAGTGAGTAATTTGAGCCTGACGGTAGAAGCAGAAACTCACCTGGTGGGAATCGTACGTATATGAGGGCGTCGGCTATGAACCCGTTTTCTACCACAACTGTTGACGTGTTGGTGTTCAGCTGAATTCGGTTGGCTACGAAACTGCCAGACGTCCCTGAACACACCGAGAAACAGAGTTGTTTGCGATGATATATTGTCATTAAAGGTTCCCGTAATGTGACAGAGAATGCTGTTATCTTTGATGCTAAAACTTACAAATGTTGGTTTTAAAACTTTCAGATGTTCATTGGAAAATAGTTCACTTTTGAGGTGAATGATTCCGTCCTCAAAAGGAATCATTCGTTTTTACTTCACCGTCTGACTGTGTCTGTGTATGTTCTGATAGCTAATGCTCTGCAGTAAGGTGTCCTTTGATTTAAATGTTTATTAATATTTTTGTCCATTTCAGGCTTCCGTAGGCCCTCGACATCAAGCTGCAGTGAGTCTTGTGAGTACCGAGGCTTTTATTATTTACATACAGTGGACCTATATGAAAATTACATTTACATCTGATCAAGTTGGTGTAATACTGCATTCATGTCATATCGGAGCAACTACGATTACATACAACAGTGAGCCGGACACAAAGCAGAATAATGACTATTAAAATCATAAAACCATAAAAGGGCTTCACTGAACTCGTGCTTCATCCAGCAGATTAAATAACAGCTCAGATGCACCCTGATGTGGACCTGGATCACCTTGTAAATAACCTGGACTCGTTATCAAACTCAGCAGGACAGAGGATCATATAAAATAACTAGGGCGTCCTGGTGGTGGGAGCTGGGCTTTGAAACAGCATTCAGACTTTAATGTTGGGAAATAAAACTTTATTTTATGGGTCCATAATTTCAAAATAGTTTCTTTGTGTATTTTGTTGTATGTTTTTGTCAGTTGAATTTTCCAGAGGACTTTCTTTGAAAACTTTGTCTAAGTTAAACTTGATGAAAGTTATAGTTGAGGATAAGTCAGTGAGTAAAATAGGAAACATCCTTTCTTTTTGGTGCACTGTATTTCTATCCTGGCTGTGGTGCTGGGTGGAGAAAACCACCTCAGAACCAGTGACCCTCAGTTTAAAAAAGAATCAAACACCTGAGAGGTGAACCCATCATGTGATGTGACCAGTCTGGTAGTATTTCACCACACCGACCTGAGAGAGAGGTGAACTGGACTCCCTGAGTGTCTGCAGCAGGGATTTGTGCCGACTGGACCACCAGGTTTGGTTGAACCACCTGAGACTGAGACGTGTTGAGGCTTTGGCTGAGGTTCACAGAGAGCTGGTCCAGGGTCACCGTGAGGCTGGACACAAAATACACATAAATATGTAGAATTACTAACATACTCCCGATGGAATTAAAGTCCGAACCTGCGACCTGAGTGTTAATCTTTTACTTATTGTTGATCAGAAATCTCTCGTCTAAATCAGAAAATCAAGAAAACTAGCATACAGCTTTAAACACTGATGTATTGAGACGTGTCATATTTTTCTTGTCTCTTTCAGGCCTTCGACCTCAAGCCAAAGCTGCTTCCTGTGACTCTCCAGGCTTGTATTAATTACAGATGAACATAAGGAGTCGGTCTAGACCTGCTCTTTATGACAAAGTGCCCTGAGATAACTTTGTTATGATATGGCGCTATATAAATAAAACTGAATTGAATTGAATGAAGCTGGTGTAATGCTGAGCTCCATTGATGTGGGACTTCACGTCAACATCCAAGTCATAATTACAAATGAGGAACAGGGAATTTTTTAATATATCCAACTTTGCACTTGATAATACAGAAGTTCAGTTCAATTCAGTGGCAGATTCCTTGCAGTCTTTCTAACAAAGATAAGCTTAGGTTTACCCCAGAGTAGTGTTGTCTTCCTCGCTGTCGTCCGGCGTGCTGGCGTTCAGTAGTTGGCTGACTGTAGCTACTGCTGCCACCCTGACGCTCTACAATACCAACATTAGCACAGGACACACCCGGACAAGTATCATCGTTACAGCAAAATATATCTTCAGAGTGATACATACAGTAGATTTCAGAGTGGGTTTTAATTTCTAGAATTATTTGACAGTTTTTGTCAGATGTCACAGATCTCTGTTTGTTGAGAAATCCTTCAAATAATCACCAAACTGGTCGTAGTAGCTTGGTGTTTGGCGTCTACTGGACCAAAAATGAATTGAAACTCAGGTTTAAGAGTGCAGTTTCTTCTTCTTTAGTTTTGTTGAAAGTGACAGTTTGTACCTCTGTAGCGTTAGGAGACAGCAGCAGTGTGTTGGCGATCTGAGCTGCTGCTGTAACGTTTTCAGCCGTCAGCTCTTCAGGTTTGGAGGTCAGAATTTGAGTGCTGGTCGCCAGCATCTCTAAATCAGCCAGGTTGGTAAGCTGAGAGAGGAAAGACATTTGCTTTTATTCATGCATTCTTTTTCTGTTATCCTTTACCTTGCCTAAATATAGGATTTTCTTTTCGTTGCTATTTCCTGTAAAAAAAACTTCTCACATTTTGTTGTATGTCGCTGAGCGTCTGGTCACACTGGAGGAACTGAGGTGGACGGTCGAAACTCAGTGATCCGTTCTTGGTGGAACATCTGGTCGAAGCCTGTGGTTTACCAGCTGGATAGAAATGGTGGAAGTGGTGGACACAAAAACACCAGTGTGTTATGGTAAACCTGATGGATGGTTGATGGAGATAATGGATGGAAGTACATGTAGATAGGTGGTTGGTAGAAACTTACCACCACTTGTTCCTTTCGCACAGATTTCCTCAGAATATGCAAACCAGCCGCTGGGTGTGCGTGGGAATTTTAATCCATCCAACATTTGTGCTCGGCAGAAATTTTCTAAGAGGACAAATTTAAAGGATGGGAACATTAATAACAAATAATAATCTGCTCTAAGTGTTGATGTTTTAGTGATGCATGTTAAAAGTGGGTAAACAAGAAGTCTGAAGGTGTGTACAGACAGAACGCAAGACAAATGTTAGACAGGGCACGAGTGGATGCAAACAGACGCAAATTTGTTCCAGGCAGCTCAAACTGAGGCAAAGACAGGTTTGTGCAATTTGAAAATGTCTTGCTAAACCCGACTTACCTACTGAGCATGTCTTTCCGGTCCATTCATCAGGACAGATACAGACACCATTCAGTGATACCCCACCATTATCACAAACCAGAGGAGTGGTAGTAGGGGGAGAAGTAGTAGTAGTAGTAGTGGGAGTAGTGGGAGTAGTAGTAGTGGTTGTAGTAGTGGGAGTAGTAGTAGTGGTTGTAGTAGTATTAGCAATGGGAGTAGTAGTAGTAGTGGGAGTAGTAGTAGTGGTTGTAGTAGTATTAGCAATGGGAGTAGTAGTAGTTTGAATAGTAGTAGTAGCGATGGGAGTAGTAGTAGTAGTAGTAGTAGTGGGAGTAGTAGTAGTGGTTGTAGTAGTATTAGCGATGGGAGTAGTAGTAGTTTGAATAGTAGTAGTAGCGATGGGAGTAGTAGTAGTTTGAATAGTAGTAGGAGTAGCAGCAGTTTGAATAGTAGTAGTAGCGATGGGAGTAGTAGTAGTTTGAATAGTAGTAG